>CM042394.1:17227746-17245246 GCA_023634145.1 Thymallus thymallus | reverse complement strand
CACTCAAACACACACGCTCAAAGATACACACATATATGCACTCACCCGTATTTGAACCTGACGCGCTCTCTCTCTCTCACACACACACGATGGTTTTGGAGCAGGGAAACAGGAAACACACACACACACATGATGGTTTTGGAGCAGGGAAACAGGAAACACACACACACGATGGTTTTGGAGCAGGGAAAAAGGAAACACACACACACACATGATGGTTTTGGAGCAGGGAAACAGGAAACACACACACACAATGGTTTTGGAGCAGGGAAACAGGAAACACACATACAAACATGATGGTTTTGGAGCAGGGAAACAGGAAACACACACACACACAATGGTTTTGGAGCAGGGAAACAGGAAACAAACATACACACTGTACATACTCCTTATTTATCTATATCATCTTCCAATATTTATTTCCTTTTTTTCTTCTTTTTCTTCACCTAACACTGTAACAATGTATAGTGTACATATTCAGCCATCCACCCATACTATGCAATGTCTTTTTTATAGCTTTTTTGCACTCCAGACTTCTTGTATTGCTATACTTTTTCATACTGCCGCTCTATGTATCATGTACCGTGTATCTGTCTTTTGTCTATTTTCGTTCTGGCATTTTGCACCTGCCCTGTGTTTTGTTTTGTTTAGTAGCTGCTTGCAGTGATCAATAAAGTATCTATCTATCTATCTATCTATCTATCTATCTATCTATCTATCTATCTATCTATCTATCTATCTATCTATCTATCTATCTATCTATCTATCTATCTATAACACTTTCCCAAACTGTTTCCTTCTGATATAAGTGAATGTCTATGTTTCTTTCCACTAGTGTGTCAGCATCACAGTCCCCTCTCATCAAACAGCTCAGCTATATCCAGCTAAACATAGGCCAAGGTCCAGATGTAATCCGAACTGCGGAAGATCCGCGCTATAGGACAATTGACATTTAAAGGTAATTCCCGATTGAGCCGTGATTTGCAGTGTTCACCGTGAATGTGGTCTATCCGAATGCAGGAACATTCCCTTTAAAATGTGCATCGTGGACAAAACGCGATCGGATTGAATCTGACCCCGAGTGAAGCTTTTAAACCTATAGTCCTGGACTGAAAAGCACTTTCAATTAAGAATCTCCATTGAGTTTGCTTTTTAGTTACGGACCACACTACTCTTAATCTGTCTGGGAAACCGCCCCTATGTAATGCTGAGGTTAAACGGTTGAGGAGTTAGAAAAACAACATAAAAATGTCTCCGCCCGCCCTGGTTATGCTCTTACAGAAGATAATGTGGACGGTAATGAAGTGTGACAAATGATAATGACGATATTTATATAGAACACCATCATATTTTCCCATAGGCTTTTTATGTTGTTCTATGAATATATTCATAATGCAGTTCTCACACTTCCTATTTTTATGTTTGCTATCTATCACGCACACACACACATACACACGCATACACACTCATATACACTCATATACACTCACACGCATGCACACACACGACATCGTGTAAACAACTAATCTAACTGCTACAAGGTCCAGCATGCGGTGTTAAAAGCCTTTTATGCACCGTGTTTAAAAGCCGTGTCGGTAATTTACCCAGAGTCAGATGATCTCATGGATAGGCGTAATATTGGTATGTTTCCACGTGCAGTTGGCTGGCGTTAGCGCAATGACTGGAAGTCTACAGGAACAGCATGCTAATTGTTCCTGTATACTTCCAGTCATTGCTCCAGAAACTATTTCCTTCAAACTGCACGCAGAGCCATAAAATGTTATCAATGAGTTGATCTGCGGTTGGGTATGTAGAAAAAATTGCTTAGTTGCCAAAATGTCGCACTATCCCTTTAACGGCCGGGTAGAGCATACACATAGGCCTAACTTCAATATACTGTATATGAGTCTCAAACACCATTACATATTCCATAAGTCCTAAACCTATGGAATAGCCTACATACAATAGTGATCATAATACATCTCAATGTTCCAAAAAGATACTAAATGCATGATAAAAAACATGGTATTTTTGTAGGTTACATAGGCTATATCAGATTGTAGGTTATAAAATCATGTTAGGCTAAGTTTTACCTGCCTTTAATTGCGCATTCTCAAGGAAGCTTGAGTGGAAATTCCAATTCCGATGTATTTTAAACTAAAAAGCCAGCGAGAAGAAAAAGTCTAAAGATTTAGATGACTGAACCGATTTCCAAAGATGAAGGGATAAAAGTCCAAAGATAAAAACCCTTATTTTCTCACGGTTCGTTCTGACAACAATCAAAATCCAGGCATACGTTGTTACATCCCCCCAAAAACGGTATTTTCAATATTTCATGTAATATTTCCAATTCCAACACGTTTTTTCGGTTGAGGTGAGAGAGCAGAGCGACCCTTGTGACGCTCTCAGTCGCTGTCCATGGTATTGGTGCTGATCACTCTAGAGCAGCCTCACTACGTCTTTCTCTCTATCTCTGCTCGTCTTCCTACTTGAAGGACCGTTTGAATCATCACTTCATAATTGACTGAACCGGTGTCAGCTAACTATCAGACGGATAGGTCAGTATTATCCAAGGGATTGGTATCGGTCCATGTCTATGAACCGGGGTTTGAGAAAAACTACAGCCGAAACATATGCTACTCTTCTGGGCTGGGTGTCGGCATCTCGCCGGCTCTTCCTCCCAACTTTTCCGCCTCAAGTTGCCTCAAGAGGTCGTTTCAACGGCTAGTTTTGATTTGCATTTGGTTGAGTTGTCAACTAACGTGAATTCAACTTGAAATCAATAAAAAATATCACCATGTCTTTGGGGTTAGGTAAAACGTTGTGTGAGAAAAAGAGGAAATTCCCTTACATTGGTGTTTTTTTGCAAACCTAATCAGTTTTTCCACCTTGATTCAACGTCATCACATTACCTTTTTTTTATAACGTGGTAACAGCGTTGATTAAACCAGTTTTAGACTAGTGGGGCGGCTTTCCGTTGACACTTTCCGAGGAGTGTCTCTCCTCAGTCGGGTAAGATCATGAAGGACATGCGGGTCCACAAGGCTATTCCTGGTCACCTTCAAAATCTCGTCAAGGTTTCTCAAAAACACGTGATTTAGGGTAGGGGGTACGTTTTAATGTTGTGTTTTTTTCTCTCCAGAAACACAATTAGCCAATAAGTGCGTGTGGTGGGGGACTGATCCCGCACGTAGACGATATCACCAAGATGCTGCCGTGCAGGTTTCGCCCCTGCGTTGTCTACCCCGAGAGTTAGAGTGAGAGAGAGAGAGAGAGAGAGAGAAGGAGAGAAGGAAGAGGATGAGGATGAGGGGTAGACTGAGTTCTGATTTTGTAGCCTACTGTAGTCTACCCCCTGGAGAGGATGACGGCTAAAAAATATAAATAAAAAATAATATACAAATTGGGCGGCAGGTAGCCTAGCGGTTAGAGCTTTGGGCCAGTAACCGAAAGGTCGCTAGTTCGAATACCCGAGCAGACAAGGTGAAAAACCTGTCGATGTGTCCTTGAGCAAGGAACTTAACCTTAATTTGCTCCAGGAGCTGACCCTGTAGTTAGGCCTTCATTGTAAATAAGAATTTGTTCTTAACTGACTTGCCTAAATAAAGGTTAAATCAAAAATATCCATTCCACTAAGTTACATTAACATAACCCTCACGGAAAACTCCCGGTAGGCTACACCGCCCATTGTTGTTCAATCAATCACATGTATTTTATAAAGCCCTTTTTACATCAGCAGTCACAATGTGCCTTATAGTTACCAGACCTAAACCTCAAACAGCAATCAATGCAGAAGCGCAGTGTTCTTCTGACGCACGCACTAGCAACACCAGGGTATGGAGAAGTCTGAGGTTTAATCAACTGTAAAGTCTCACGCCATGCAGCCTCTCACGCCACGCCAGATCAGATCACAACGCTTTATTGAAAAGGCGTGGCGGCAGGGTTCTGATCGCTTTATCTCTCGCAGGTGTTAACTGACGCGTTTGACAGCTCTATATAGAGCGGGCAAGAATGCGCCGCTCCCCGGCAACCTCCTCATCGTTACGTAATTAGATTCTCTACGGGATGTCAGAAGGGGCGAGCACTGCACCGGCACAGCCGTGTGCCCTACCTGCATACGGTTATCAGGATTTCCCCGCGCTTGCCCTGCGACGGCCTTTATGGCCACACACACACAAACACAGACACAGACACAGACACACACACACACACACACACACACACACACACACGGGCACGAATGCACACACAGTCACACACACACAGACACAGGAAAATCTGTATATTTTATCTCTCGATCTATCTATCTATCTCTCTCTCTCTCACACACACACACACACACACACACACACACACACACACACACACACACACACACTGGCACGAATGCACACACACACACACACACACACACACACACACACACACACACACACACACACACACACACACACACACACACACACACACACACACACACACACACACACAGAGACTTAATTAAGATTTAGATCACTCAACTTAGTAAAAGGAAACCTAATTTTCGATTGACTGGAGAGCCCCAACCTTTTTACTTCACTAACCAGATCATTATGTATTATCTCTTCTCTCCTCTCATATCTTAATTATTCTCTCTCTCTCTCTCTCTCTCTCTCTCTCTCTCTCTCTCTCTCTCTCTCTCTCTCTCTCTCTCATATGTAAACATACAGTATGTTTACATTGCCAAAGCAAGTGAAATAGATAATAAACAAAAGTGAAATAAACAATACAAAATTAACAGTAAACAAACATCTAGAAAAAACATCTGATATTACAAAGAGGAGATGGAGAGAGAGAGAAAAGGAGGAGAGAGACAAAAGAGAGAATACTGTAAACAGGTAGAGGTATGTATACTGAAGAGAGAATACTGTAAACAGGTAGAGGTATGTATAGTGGAGAGAGATAATACTGTAAACAGGTAGAGGTATGTATAGTGGAGAGAGATAATACTGTAAATAGGTAGAGGTATGTATAGTGAAGAGAGAGAATACTGTAAACAAGTAGAGGTATGTATAGTGGAGAGAGATAATACTGTAAACAGGTAGAGGTATGTATAGTGGAGAGAGATAATACTGTAAACAGGTAGAGGTATGTATAGTGGAGAGAGATAATACTGTAAACAGGTAGAGGTATGTATAGTGGAGAGAGATAATACTGTAAATAGGTAGAGGTATGTATAGTGAAGAGAGAGAATACTGTAAACAGGTAGAGGTATGTATAGTGAAGAGAGAGAATACTGTAAACAGGTAGAGGTATGTATACTGAAGAGAGAGAATACTGTAAACAGGTAGAGGTATGTATAGTGAAGAGAGAGAATACTGTAAACAGGTAGAGGTATGTATAGTGGGGGAAGGCCAGAAGACCAGGGTGTAGAGAGGGAGGGAGGGAAGGAGGGAGAGAGAGAGAGAGAGAGAGAGAGAGAGAGAGAGAGGGAGAGAGAGAGAGGCATGGAAACGAAATGTCATTGACAGGCAGAACAGGAACACAGACACAGAGAGAATGAACTGGATAAGGAAGTCAGGGGCAGAAAGCAGGAAGAGAGAGAGAAACAGGATAGAACCAATACTGACCAATAAGAGCATGGACAGCATCAAGTCTGACCAATTGGATTGATGATGGAACTCAGCGCTGACCAATGACAGCATGACATTAAGAAAACAATTAACATTTGACTGAAAAACAAACTTTGGGCGATTGGATGTTGATGAGATCATAACTAGTGTGGCATCAAAGGAGACAGGAAGGAAGCGTGTATTTTCTGATTGGATAAATAAAGCGAGGAGAGAAAGAAGCAGTCTAACTCAGTGAATTTCTGTCTTCTCAATCCACCGTCTCTCTTCAGGGACCAATCAGGTTGTCTCTGAAGAATCAACAACAGTCAACATGGACTTCTGCACAGTCAAGGTTGTTCCAAACCAAAGGAAGACACACACACATACACACACACAAACACACACACGCAAACACACACACACACACACACACACACACACACAGAGTAAAGTGTAGTTGTGTCAAGCGGTTTGTGTGAACATGGTGATGGAGTTCCTTGACCTCTCTCTCACCCACACACCCACACATATAAACAATCACCCACACAAAGATGTCTGACCAAGGACAAGATCACAGTGAGTTTTCAGTCTCCTTTAACTCTCTGTAGCAACAGCAATCTACACTGAGTGTACAAAACATTAGGACCACCTGCTCTTTCCTCCCACTTCAATCAGTGTAGATGAAGGGGAAGGATTTTTATAAAAATGATTTTTAAGTCTTGAGACAATTGAGACATGTATTGTGTATTTGTGCCATTTAGAGGGTGAACGGGTAAGACAAATGATTTAAGTGCCTTTGAACAGGGTTTGGTAGTAGGTTCCCGGCGGGTCAAGAACTACAATGCTGCCGGGTTTTTTTTACACTCAACAGTTTTCTGTGTGTATCAAGAATGGTCCACCACCCAAAGGACATCCAGCCAACTTGACACAACAGTGGGAAGATTTGGAGTCAACATGGGCCAGCATCCCTGTGGAACGCTTTCGACACCTTGTAGAGTCCATGACCCGACACCTTGTAAAGTCCATGACCCGACTCCTTGTAGAGTCCATGACCGGACACCTTGTAGAGTCCATGACCCGACTCCTTGTAGAGTCCATGACCGGACACCTTGTAGAGTCCATGACCCGACTCCTTGTAGAGTCGATGACCCGAAACCTTGTAGTGTCCGTGACCCGACTCCTTGTAGAGTCGATGACCCGAAACCTTGTAGTGTCCGTGACCCGACTCCTTGTAGAGTCGATGACCCGAAACCTTGTAGTGTCCGTGACCCGACTCCTTGTAGAGTCGATGACCCGAAACCTTGTAGTGTCCGTGACCCGACTCCTTGTAGAGTCGATGACCCGAAACCTTGTAGTGTCCGTGACCCGACTCCTTGTAGAGTCGATGACCCGAAACCTTGTAGTGTCCGTGACCCGACTCCTTGTAGAGTCGATGACCCGAAACCTTGTAGTGTCCGTGACCCGACTCCTTGTAGAGTCCATGACCCGACTCCTTGTAGTGTCCGTGACCCGACTCCTTGTAGAGTCGATGACCCGAAACCTTGTAGTGTCCGTGACCCGACTCCTTGTAGAGTCGATGACCCGAAACCTTGTAGTGTCCGTGACCCGACTCCTTGTAGTGTCCGTGACCCGACTCCTTGTAGTGTCCGTGACCCGACACCTTGTAGTGTCCATGACCCGACTCCTTGTAGTGTCCGTGACCCGAAACCTTGTAGTGTCCGTGACCCGACTCCTTGTAGAGTCCGTGACCCGACTCCTTGTAGTGTCCGTGACCCGACTCCTTGTAGAGTCCGTGACCCGACTCCTTGTAGTGTCCGTGACCCGACTCCTTGTAGAGTCCATGACCCGACTCCTTGTAGAGTCCGTGACCCGACTCCTTGTAGAGTCCGTGACCCGACTCCTTGTAGAGTCCGTGACCCGACTCCTTGTAGTGTCCGTGACCCGAAACCTTGTAGAGTCCTTGACCCGAAACCTTGTAGTGTCCGTGACCCGACTCCTTGTAGTGTCCGTGACCCGAAACCTTGTAGTGTCCGTGACCCGACTCCTTGTAGAGTCCGTGACCCGACTCCTTGTAGAGTCCATGACCCGACTCCTTGTAGTGTCCGTGACCCGACTCCTTGTAGTGTCCGTGACCCGAAACCTTGTAGTGTCCGTGACCCGACTCCTTGTAGTGTCCGTGACCCGACAAATAGAGGCTATTCTGAGGGCATAAGAGGGGAGTGGAACTCAATACTAGGAAGGTGTTCTTAATGTTTTGTACACTCAGTGTAGATAAATCAGTCAAAATGTTTGACTGCATAACCCCAAAAATAAGGACTAATTAGCCTACTCTGTTGTTTATGATGTTGTTGTCATGGAGGACTGATTGGGCTCATGGATTCCAGTTGAAAAATAAATGCTGTTCTCAGAATGGCATGCTTTCAGCACTACCGGAAAGTGCTACTTGCACGTAAACATTTAATTCCATTATGCTGCATTTGCTATAGGCCTATTGTCTATGTTTTTATTGGTGACACTTTGATATCTTGATAGTATCAAAAGTGTGCGAGTTTGAGCATGTGTCTGTTAGGTAGGCCTGTGGGTATTTTTTTAAATCAGCACCCAGTGGTCTTCTTAAATTATACTAGTTTTGACAGTATGTAGCACAATAGCACAGGGGAGTATGTGCTGCAGGACAATACAGCATCTTGTTTTCACCCATCTCTTATTTCTCTTTTCTCTCCATCCCTCTCTTTTCTCTCCATCCCTCTCTTTTCTCTCCATCCCTATCTTTCCCCTCCATCCCTATCTTTCCCCCCTCCATCCCTATCTTTCACGTCCATCCCTCTCTTTTCTCTCCATCCCTATCTTTTCTCTCCATCCCTCTCTTTTCTCTCCATCCCTATCTTTCCCCTCCATCCCTATCTTTCCCCCCTCCATCCCTATCTTTCACGTCCATCCCTCTCTTTCCTCTCCATCCCTCTCGTTCCTCTCCATCTCGCTCTTTCCTCTTTCTGTGGGGGGTAGATGGGGGGAGGGGGCACCCCCGCCAGGCGAGAGTTGATGGACAGGTGGGTACAGGGGGTAGGGTTTAGGCTGTCTCCACGATGACCCCTGGAGCGAACCAATCACATGGCCAGAGGGATGACCTTACCGGCCTGTCAGAGGGGATTAGTGTGAGAGGTGTGTGTGTCTCAGTTTCAGGTATACTCATCATCAACACTACAGCCCCTTGGTCCAGAGAATCACGGAGAGAGAGAGAATAGAGGAGGTAAGGGGAGAGAGAGAGAATAGAGGAGGTAAGGAGAGAGAGAGAGAATAGAGGAGGTAAGGAGAGAGAGAGAATAGAGGAGGTAAGGAGAGAGAGAGAGAATAGAGGAGGTAAGGAGAGAGAGAGAACAGAGGAGGTAAGGAGAGAGAGAGAGAATAGAGGAGGTAAGGAGAGAGAGAGAGAATAGAGGAGGTAAGGAGAGAGAGAGAGAATAGAGGAGGTAAGGAGAGAGAGAGAATAGAGGAGGTAAGGAGAGAGAGAGAATAGAGGAGGTAAGGAGAGAGAGAGAATAGAGGAGGTAAGGAGAGAGCGAGAGAATAGAGGAGGTAAGGAGAGAGAGAGAGAATAGAAGAGGTAAGGAGAGAGAGAGAGAGAATAGAGGAGGTAAGGAGAGAGAGAGAATAGAGGAGGTAAGGAGAGAGAGAGAGAGAGAATAGAGGAGGTAAGGAGAGAGAGAGAGAATAGAGGAGGTAAGGAGAGAGAGAGAGAGAATAGAGGAGGTAAGGAGAGAGAGAGAGAATAGAGGAGGTAAGGAGAGAGCGAGAGAATAGAGGAGGTAAGGAGAGAGAGAGAGAGAATAGAAGAGGTAAGGAGAGAGAGAGAGAGAATAGAGGAGGTAAGGAGAGAGAGAGAGAATAGAGGAGGTAAGGAGAGAGAGAGAGAATAGAGGAGGTAAGGAGAGAGAGAGAGAGAGAGAATAGAGGAGGTAAGGAGAGAGAGAGAGAATAGAGGAGGTAAGGAGAGAGAGAGAGAGAATAGAGGAGGTAAGGAGAGAGAGAGAGAATAGAGGAGGTAAGGAGAGAGCGAGAGAATAGAGGAGGTAAGGAGAGAGAGAGAGAGAATAGAAGAGGTAAGGAGAGAGAGAGAGAGAATAGGAGGTAAGGAGAGAGAGAGAGAATAGAGGAGGTAAGGAGAGAGAGAGAGAATAGAGGAGGTAAGGAGAGAGAGAGAGAGAATAGAGGAGGTAAGGAGAGAGAGAGAGAGAGAGAATAGAGGAGGTAAGGAGAGAGAGAGAGAATAGAGGAGGTAAGGAGAGAGAGAGAGAATAGAGGAGGTAAGGAGAGAGAGAGAGAGAGAGAATAGAGGAGGTAAGGAGAGAGAGAGAGAATAGAGGAGGTAAGGAGAAAGAGAGAGAATAGAGGAGGTAAGGAGAGAGAGAGAATAGAGGAGGTAAGGAGAGAGAGAGAGAATAGAGGTAAGGAGAGAGAGAGAGAATAGAGGAGGTAAGGAGAGAGAGAGAGAGAATAGAGGAGGTAAGGAGAGAGAGAGAGAATAGAGGAGGTAAGGAGAGAGAGAGAGAATAGAGGAGGTAAGGAGAGAGAGAGAGAGAGAGAGAATAGAGGAGGTAAGGAGAGAGAGAGAGAATAGAGGAGGTAAGGAGAGAGAGAGATAATAGAGGAGGTAAGGAGAGAGAGAATGAACAAAGATTGCCCCCAGTGACCAGTTGACAGAAAGAGGGAGAGAGAGAAAGGGAGGGAGAGAAGGAAATAATGAGAGAGAGGACTTGCCCCCAGCAACCAGACAGAGAGGAGGGAGAAAGTGTGTAAAGGAGACCAAGGCTAGTGTCTTTTTGGGTCCAGGTCAAAGTAGTGCACTATATAGGGAAAAGGAGGGCATTTGGGACGTAACCACAATATTAGTTCTGTTCTGTTGTTTTCTGTTCTGTTAATGAACACATCAGACAGGAGAGCATAACTCATCAGTCTCTCCCCCTCCCTCTATATCCTTCACTCTCCATCTCTCTTTCTCTCCCTCTCTCTTTCTTTCTTTCTTTCTCTCTCTCTCACTCTCTCTCTCTCTCTCTCTCTCTCCCTCTCTCTCCCTCTCCCTCTCACCTCACTTCCTCCAGTCCTGTAATAACATTGTCTGAGGCCCCAGCAGTAAGTACTGTTTTCCTGACTAGTAGACTCTCCCCATAACCAAACAGAAGCCCAGCCCAGCCAAGTCTCCCCCAGCCCAGCTCTGTCTCCCCCAGCTCCGTCTCCCCCAGCCCAGCCCAGCCATGTCTCTGCCAGCCCAGCCCCATCTCCCCAGCCCAGCTCCGTCTCCCCCAGCCCCATCTCCCCAGCCCACCCCATCTCCCCAGCCCAGCTCTGTCTCCCCCAGCCCCGTCTCCCCCAGCCCAGCCCAGCTCCGTCTCCCCCAGCCCACTCCACCTAACCCTTTTAAACAGACCCCAATCTGTCTTTCTTTAGCCATTATGTTGTCCAGATGCTATGTTACTGTACAGTTGGCTACAGCTAATTACTCTCAAATCAAATCATTTTATTGTTCTCATGTACATTTAGGTAGTTGAGGTAATATAGTAATAGTAATATAGGTAGGGTTATAAATAATAAACAGAGCAGCAGCGGATGTGAAGTGTGAAAGTGTGAATGTCTGTCTATGTGTGAGTGCGTGTGTATGTGGCGTGAATATGCATGTTTGTGTGTGTTTTGTGTGTGTGAGCGTCTGTAGTATGTGTGTGTGTGTGTGTGTGTGTGTGTGTGTGTGTGTGTGTGTGTGTGTGTGTGTGTGTGTGTTGGGAGTGGCAGTGTAGTGTGAGTGTGTGGGTAGAGTCCAGTGAGTGTACATAGAGCCAGTGTAAGGGAGTGTGTGGGTAGAGTCCAGTGAGTGTACATAGAGCCAGTGTAGTGTGAGTGTGTGGGTAGAGTCCAGTGAGTGTACATAGAGCCAGTGTAGTGTGAGTGTGTGGGTAGAGTCCAGTGAGTGTACATAGAGCCAGTGTAAGGGAGTCCGTGCAAAACAATTAAGATAAATGAATAAATAATAAAGGGGTGTCGATGTAAATATTCTGGATTTGATGAACTGTTCAGGAGTCTTATGGCTTGGGGGTAGAAGCTGTTCAGGAGTCTTATGGCTTGGGGGTAGAAGCTGTTCAGGAGTCTTATGGCTTGGGGGTAGAAGCTGTTCAGGAGTCTTATGGCTTGGGGGTAGAAGCTGTTCAGGAGTCTTATGGCTTGGGGGTAGAAGCTGTTCAGGAGCCTTTTGGTCCCAGACTTGGTGCTTCGGTACCACTTACTATGCAGTATCAGACAGAACAGTCCATGACTGGGGTGGCTGGAGTCTGACAATTTTTAATGCCTTTGTCTGACACCACCTAGTATATAGGTCCTGGATGGCAGGAAGCTCGGCCCCAGTGACATACTGGGTCGTACACATTACCTTCTGTAGCGCCTTATGGTTGGATTCCAAGCAGTTGTCATACCAGGCGGTGATGCAGCCAGTCAATATGCTCTCGATGGTGCAGCTGTATAACGTTTTGATTATCTGAGGTCCCATGCCAAATCTTTTTACCCGCCTGAGGGGGAAGAGACGTTGTCATGCCCTTTCCACGACTGTGTTGGTGTGTTTTGACCATGATAGGTTGTTAAAGATGTGAACACTGAGGAACTTAAAGCTCTCAACCCGCTCCATTACAGACCCATTGACGTGGATGGGAGCCCACAGTTTCTGGTAGTCCACGATCTGCTTCTTTGTCTTGTTCAAGTTGAGGGAGAGGTTTTTGTCCTGGCACCACACAGCCAGGTCTCTGATGCCCTCCATATAGTCCTTGTCGCCGGTGATCAGGCCTACCACTGTCGTGTCATCTACAAACTTTCCCTCTCTCTCTCACTCTCTCTCACTTCCTCCAGTGATGTAATAACATTGTCTGAGGCCCCAGCAGTAAGTACTGTTTTTCCTGACTAGTAGACTCTCCCCATAACCAGACAGAAGCCCAGCCCAGCCCCATCTTCCCCATCCCAGCCCCATCTCCCCCAGCCCAGCCCCATCTCCCCCATCCCAGCCCACTCCACTTAACCCATTTAAACCAGTCGAATCCAGTCGACATACACAAACCTAACCCAGCTAAACCTAACCCAGCCAAACCTAACCCAGCCATACCTAACCCAGCCAAACTTAACCCAGCCATTCCTAACCCAGCCATACCTAACCCAGCCAAACTTAACCCAGCCATTCCTAACCCAGCCATTCCTAACCCAGCCATACCTAACCCAGCCAAACTTAACCCAGCCATTCCTAACCCAGCCAAACCTAACCAGCTAAACCTAACCAGCTAAACCTAACCCAGCCAAACCTAACCAGCTAAACCTAACCAGCTAAACCTAACCAGCTAAACCTAACCCAGCCCACCTATCCCTATCCATGTTAGCCCAGTCCTGTATTGTGCCAGACCTTGCTCGCTTTGGATCTAGCTGTGGTTCTGTCTGGCTCTGTAGTTGGGTCCGGACTGTGTGTTGTGGGCTGGGGTGGTCTGGGGTGAAGGCTGGGCTCAGTGGGTTGGGCTGGAGATGTGGCGGGCTGGAGGCTGGGCTGTTGATGGGTATAAGGCTTTATAGCGGTGGCTCTGTGTAGCTGAGTGCTGAGCTGCAGGCTGGGCTGTGTGTGTGTGTGTGTGTGTGTGTGTGTGTGTGTGTGTGTGTGTGTGTGTGTGTGTGTGTGTGTGTGTGTGTGTGTGTGTGTGTGTGTGAGAGAGATGAGGTGGGCCAACACAAGCACCACCGGGTACGTCCCCCTCGCGTGCCCCAGTAGAACAGGAAATGGGAGAGAGGGAGAAGAGAGGGAGGAGCGTGTGTGAAAGTGAGTTAGTGAGATTGTTTGGATTTGAATTTAGTGAGAGAGGAGATAGTGGGATGTAAGTTAAATATAATATCTCACCTGTATAAAGCTAGAACACTCAAGACTGTGGACTGGCTGACTGGCTGGCTGACAGGCTGACTGGCTGGCTAACTGACGGAGTGACTGGCTGACAAACTGACTGACTGACTGGCTGACTAACTGACTGACTGACTGACTGGCTAACTGACTGAGTGGCTGACTAAGTGAATGACTGGCTGACTGAGTGAGTTAATGACTTACTTTCTATATTCCTAGAAGGTCAAGAACACAGCTGGGCTGTTTAAAGGTGTTATCACATCATCACACACACAATTAGATACTCACATCTAGGGAATTGACACGGGGAGTGGGGAGGATGGGTGTGTGTGGTGGGGGACTGTTTCAATAAAAAATCTGATAATGTTTTGTTATTTTGAGTAGGCTAAAAGAGCTCTGGTGCAATTAACGCTCTGAACACACCGACGCAAAATAGTACGCAGCATCATCTAGATATGTGTGCAACAAAAGTTCAACATTCACCTTCTGCTACCATTTCTGTCAACCCGTTTATCGATAAATCCAACGTATGCACCACACAGAACGCACTGCAACTGCCTCTGCAACGCAATGCTGCAAGGTAAACGCAGCGTTCCATTGTAAATTAATGTGCTTCTGATGTACCAAAACGCAATGACACAGTCGGTGTGTTCGAAGCCTAAGGCTGATATGTTGATATGTAAATACAAAACACATAATTGTATAAACAAATCCTTAAACGGATTACTTGTGTAATAATAACACATTATTGCATGAGAAAAAGTTGAGGACAAGAAGGAATCTGTGCGCTCAGTGGCTACTAGTAGAACTGCAGCGCGTGCAGGCAGCCAATGCAACCGCGGAGAGAAAGAAAGGAAGTTCTTGAAGGAACTTTTTTTCTCCCGAAAAAAAAAAGGAAGTAGAGCGCTGCTAGTTCAGTTATAACCACAGAGAACGGTGACACGTCTATGGAAACCCAGGGAAGTATATAAAAACGGTTTTTAAAATTTAGTTGCGCTCTTAGCATGTTTTCACATGAAGAAAACCGTTAAAAAGCGACGAACAAGTTTTCCCACCAGTGCGAGGACCCTTCCAACATCAGAGGCGATGCGATGTGAGTGAGCGATGCCTTTTAGAAATGGACAGACTTTATCCAAGCGAAAACATGGCGCCGCTTTCCCCAAGTTTGGATTATTTTCCAGTCTGCTCTTCACTCTCTGTTGTCTGGAGGCATGGGGCACGAGCCCAGCGCACGGGGAAGGCGGCAGCGGTAGGAGTTGCGGGAGCCCGTGCCCCTGTAACTGTACGTGTGTTATCGCACCAGGGTCCCGGGAATCGTGCGTGGTTAATTGTACCAACATCGGTCTGGAGCGGGGACCAGCGGCGGGGGACCTCCCACCGGGAACTAACGTTCTGTAAGTAGCCTAGTGGTTGTAACGTTAGCGTGTGACACTCCAGGTGGGCAGCGGTGTGTGAGGTATGGCACCGCACCGCACGGCTCGGTAATTGGCATAGCCGCACTTTGCCTCCCGTGGAGGAGAGAGAGAGAGAGAGAGAGAGAGAGCGAGTTGTCATCTCCCGTGACGTAACATTTTGATTCTAAACACTCTTGTTCCGTTGTTTATTTGTGTGCCACAGCTGTTGTTGTGGAAGATGTAACAACGTTTCACTACAGAACATTCACTATATATATGAAACTCCAGAATAGACTGTCAGGCTGCCAGGCATACTGACATGGAAAAAGTAACGCCTCGATCACACCAACAGTGTAATTGCATTTTGGTACACCAGATGTACATTAATTTCCAATAGAACGCTGTGTTTGCCTTCCAGCATTGTGTTGCTGAGACAGTTACAATGCGTTATGTGTGGTGCATAACATCTCGATCACACCAACAGGGTTATTGTGCAAAATGTAAGCAGCATCATCTGGATATGTGTGATGATGCTGCTTACCATTTTGTGCAAAATCGCTGTAGGTGTGATGAGGTGTAACTGTTTTGAGTTGATACCTTTGTTGCACTTTGTGGCCTTTGACCCCAACTTGCAGTGAGTTACAATGTTGCAGCAGCCACATAATAATAATAGTCATTTCGTAACTCGAGCAAGGATGTTACAATGGGTGAAGTTAGTTTGTTGTTGTTGAGGGCCACAATTTAAATCAAAATATATTGGTCACATACGCATGTTTAGCAGATGTTAATGCGGGTGTAGAGAAATGCTTGTTTCTTCACATTTCTTCCTATGAATTGTGCATGTATTAATTCTCAGGAGAAATGGTTAAATGTGATAGGAAATGGTCACATGTTTAGTAGATATTGAAAGAAAAAGAACAGACATTGAGAACTTGTTTTGCATGGTTGGTGTTTACTCATGATATTGTGGGCGTGCAGCCCACTTCTTCACCCATAGTAATTGTAAGTAGCTGCACGAGACGTCACAGCCACATAGAACTCTGATGAGCAGCGTTTTAAGTTGGCCTCCGAGTCCTCCCTTCCCTGTCTGCCCGCTTGACAGGTGTTGGTGGCCTATGTCTAGAAAGCCACTATCCAAGACAGCGGTCCTCAAATGTTGTTGTTTGGAGTTTGACCGATGGGTAGCAGCCTTCAAGACTGGTCAGCTTTGCAGGCATGCGTGGCGCAGATTTTTAACTTCAGGCTCGAACATTCTGTCCTCCCTCTGCCTGACGGAAGGAGCGCATATGTTATTGGTTTATTTTCCCACAAATCTGTTAAGTTTGCAAAAAAAACCATTAACTTTTCGGCTAAATCTCTTCTCAAGGCGCTGGGTTTTTCTGGAATGCATACTTCATGATTTAAGTTTTTTTAAGCTAACTGTTCATGGTCCAACGCTCTAACCTCTAACCTCTAGGCTACCTGCCGCCCTGTTTATATATACCTAACCTTTACTTGGCCTATGGGAATGACAGAAATTAGTCCTGTAATCTGTCAAATAATATGTTGTATGTAATTTATTTTTATTTTTTTATGTTAGACCTAGGTCTGATCCAATTCATTGTTTTTGCAGTGTGTGTGTGTGTGTGTACATTTCATTGGCTCTGCAAAAGGGGATGGACTGGCTGTTCACAGCGATAAATAAATTAGTAAAAACAAGGGTTCTGCGTTGGCGAGAAGTGATACTGTCGTGTCAGGGTCGAGCCAAACTGGACAGGAGCGTTAATTGCATCAAGCTAAGCAAACCCCGCTATCCTCCCAGGAGGGTCGGTAAACAGTAGAAAATATATAATTTCTGTCGATGGAGAGGACTAGCAAGCCCAGCGCCACAGCCGTTGAAGCCATATAATTATAATTAAATTTAGTTCTGATTCTAATGAATTCTAATTCTCTGTCTGGAACTCTTACAGTGTTCCATAGCTGATCTAGGTCAATATCAGCAGATATATGTGGTGGTCTTCTGTTCTGGAACTGTGGAGGCGTATGTATCAGTCGTCTCAGAGTAGGAGTACTGATCTAGGATCAGTTTTGCCCTTTTAGATCATAACTACTATGAGTATTATGGACAGAGAGGACCTGCTCCTAGATCATAACTCCTACTCAAGATGCTTGAGAAATACAGGCCCAGGAATCTAAAGTGTGATCTGAGCTCGGGGGTTCATAATGTCTGGACTGAGCAATCCAGTAAGAAATGAGCTATGAAAGTGCTGAAGGCTGTTTGATGTGGACCTGAAGGCATAGGTCTATCCTTCACATTTGGATGATTCTGGTTTTGACACACACACATAGAGGCCAGGTGTGTGAAGCCAGTAGCTGTAAACACACATCTCCGTTTTCCTGGCTACAGTACTGTTTTGCTTTGTATCGTTACCAGGACAACCACACAGCAACTATCAGACCCTCAGACCAGTCCAGGAGAAGTGCAACTATACACGTACACACGTTACACACACACACACACGTACACACACACACACACACACACACACAGCAGAATAAGTTCTCTTATAAACAAGAGTATTAGATAAGACACTAAAAGACAGATATATGTTACGGACTACCGGTCAGGT
>CM042394.1:17037104-17224604 GCA_023634145.1 Thymallus thymallus | reverse complement strand
TAAGTCTACCTCCATTGGTTTCTAGTTGAATCCAGGCCCTAGGGTTAGATAAGTCTACCTCCACTGTTTTCTAGTTGAATCCAGGCCCTAGGGTTAGATAAGTCTACCTCCATTGTTTTCCACAGTGTTTTATAAAAATCCTCCTTATTGGTGAACTCAGACCTTATGAACAACCAGGACTAAAATGTCAAATAGAGGTTGCTTATATTTGTCCAGTTTCAGATGTACAGTGGGGAGAACAAGTTTTTGATACACTGCCGATTTTGCAGGTTTTCCTACTTACAAAGCATGTAGAGGTCTGTAATTGTTATCATAGGTACACTTCAACTGTGAGAGACGGAATCTAAAACAAAAATACAGAAAATCACATTGTATGATTTTTAGATAATTAATTTGCATTTTATTGCATGACATAAGTATTTGATCACCTACCAACCAGTAAGAATTCCGGCTCTCACAGACCTGTTAGATTTTCTTTAAGAAGCCCTCCTGTTCTCCACTCATTACCTGTATTAACTGCACCTGTTTGAACTCGTTACCTGTATAAAAGACACCTGTCCACACACTCAATCAAACAGACTCCAACCTCTCCACAATGGCCAAGACCAGAGAGCTGTGTAAGGACATCAGGGATAAAATTGTAGACCTGCACAAGGCTGGGATGGGCTACAGGACAATAGGCAAGCAGCTTGGTGAGAAGGCAACAACTGTTGGCGCAATTATTAGAAAATGGAAGAAGTTCAAGATGACGGTCAATCTCCCTCGGTCTGGGGCACCATGCAAGATCTCACCTTGTGGGGCATCAATGATCATGAGGAAGGTGAGGGATCAGCCCAGAACTACACGGCAGGACCTGGTCAATGACCTGAAGAGAGCTGGGACCACAGTCTCAAAGAAAACCATTAGTAACACACTATGCCGTCATGGATTAAAATCCTGGCCCGTCTGAAGTTTGCCAATGACCATCTGGATGATCCAGAGGAGGAATGGGAGAAGGTCATGTGGTCTGATGAGACAAAAATAGAGCTTTTTGGTCTAAACTCCACTCGCTGTGTTTGGAGGAAGAAGAAGGATGAGTACAACCCCAAGAACACCATCCCAACCGTGAAGCATGGAGGTGGAAACATCATTCTTTCTGCAAAGGGGACAGGACGACTGCACCGTATTGAGGGGAGGATAGATGGGGCCATGTATCGCGAGATCTTGGCCAACAACCTCCTTCCCTCAGTAAGAGCATTGAAGATGGGTCATGGCTGGGTCTTCCAGCATGACAACGACCCGAAACACACAGCCAGGGCAACTAAGGAGTGGCTCTGTAAGAAGCATCTCAAGGTCCTGGAGTGGCCTAGCAAGTCTCCAGACCTGAACCCAATAGAAAATCTTTGGAGGGAGCTGAAAGTCCGTATTGCCCAGCGACAGCCCCGACACCTGAAGGATCTGGATGGAGGAGTGGGCCAAAATCCCTGCTGCAGTGTGTGCAAACCTGGTCAAGAACTACAGGAAACGTATGATCTCTGTAATTGCAAACAAAGGTTTCTGTACCAAATATTAAGTTCTGCTTTTCTGATGTATCAAATACTTATGTCATGCAATAAAATGCAAATTAATTACTTAAAAATCATACAATGTGATTTTCTGAATTTTTGTTTTAGATTCCGTCACTCACAGTTGAAGAGTACCTATGATAAAAATTACAGACTTCTACATGCTTTGTAAGTGGGAAAACCTGCAAAATCGGCAGTGTATCAAATACTTGTTCTCCCCACTGTAAGTGTGTAACCTTTACAGTGTGTGGTGTGAAATGGAATGGAAATGTGTTTTTTGCATATCCCACTCTCCCTGAAACACCCTCGGGGAGGAGAAAGGGTTGCATATCCCACTTCCCCTGAAACACCCTCTGAGAGGAGAAAGGGTTGCATATCCCACTCTCCCTGAAACACCCTCTGAGAAGAGAAAGGGTTGCATATCCCACTCCCCCTGAAACACCCTCGGGGAGTGAGGTCACGGCCAGGGATCAGAATTGCATAATCAACTGTTCCTCTGTTTCACTCTGTCAGAAAATGGACAAGAACAAAGATGGCGTGGTCACCATTGAGGAATTTCTGGAGTCTTGTCAAAAGGTGTGTGAGTACCTGCTTGTGTGTCTGTGTGATATTTCAGCAGGATTCTATAGGATATGATTATGTATGACATGATAGAATAATATCTAAAACATCACATGTGAAGTTTATTTCCCAAATGCTATATCCACAAATGTTGTTTTTTTCATCAGAAATGGTTGCTTATGGGTACCTTCATGTGTGTGTAATGATGTGTCACATTAAACTGCGTAAAACCTTGCATTGTTACTTTTCTCTGAGAGTCAGGCAGATATATCTTGTTTTGTTTCTCTGAACTGAAAGAATCTTTGCTAGGTTTCAAACCAATATGTCTGTCATTGAACAACCCCATGCCATGATTAGATGTGGAAAAATCACACATCTCTTTCATAAGTTATTGAAATATAAAAGCTAATTTACCAACATTTCTTAAAATGTGTATATATAGCGTTTTGGAATTAAACTCTTTATTTATTCAAGAGCCTGTTTCTGCTTTTGTACTGTTTAAACCTTTAAAGCTGCTTCTTACACATTGTGTTTTTGTCCCTTCCTGCCTCCCGTCCAGGATGAGAACATCATGCAGTCCATGCATCTGTTTGACAACGTCATTTAGTGACACTTCCTGTGGGTGTGGCGTAAGGGACACAGTGCCCATATTTAGCCCCACAGCCTCCACCCCTAGCTCACCTCATTGGTGCTGTCAGGCGAGTAAAAGGTACACCTCCATGGATCTCCACTCTCTCATCCACCCCTAGAACCTCTCTGCCCCCCAAAAGAGTCACCTACCTGGGGAGGTCGGACAACAGTTAGGGGATCAAGAGCCACACCATGTTGGAGACCATAGCTCTCATTCTATATGACATCACATTCTCACTGAACAATGATGTATACTATTCTCTAACAACTAGTTGGACAAAATGGTGGACTGTTATTCTTCTAAGGACAAAAGGCTTTAAATCAAACAATAATCTCACTGCTTGGTCTGAACTTGTTAACAGTCAGATGTATTAATATCAATCAATGAACATTCCCGCAATGTTCCATCTTTCTGTGTTCCGGAATGGACACTCCTGGCTGACGAAACTACCCTCAGCCTCCTGTGATGTCAACTCCAATGTTCAGGTCATTGTCACCAATCAACTACATTACAGTTAAAAATGACTTTGACAACCACCACTGATTTCTATATGCTAGCTATGTTACCAGCTTATATGAAGGGGAGTTAGCATTTAGCAGTGATTTCTTCTAAACGTTATGTAGCAAAAACAGCCAACTATATCCCAATCAGACTTTAGTAACCACATTGTGGGCCTGGTACAATACATCAATCATGACAGATTTGATGAATATCCACTTTGTTACATCAGATTTGTTGAATGTGTGCCAATCCGGCATCCTCCTCCTATCATCCACGTTCTGCGTTCCATTGACCTCTTTACAGCATCTATAGTCTCTGCATGATGTGTTTTAAAATGACAATAAATAATATGTAATGTAACAGGTTGTGTGTCTTGGTGCTGGACATTGTTCCTTCTGAAAGTGTTGTGTATATTTTGTACAGACATGATGATGAAGGTGAATAAACCACTATTGCTATGCAAACCAATGTAAATGTGTTATCTGTAGTTACTCATTTGTACTGTTCAGTACAAGAGGTGTGATGTTGAAAGATTTCCATTTTCTATCTTCTGAAGATACTGTTATAACAAGGTGAAAATAATGACAATGAAGTTTAATCTCAAACGTTGATTAAACACAGTCCACACTTAACAGTTTCCTAAATATATATATATATATACATTTACAAAAGTGATAAACATTGCAAGTGGTTGCGTCAGGGCAGTGAGGCAAAATATGACCTTATAACTTTGTCATAAAACCAATAAAAAATGTATATGAAAATATCAAGTAAACGTATATTATGTGTATCTTACAGTATTGTATGATGTAATAGAACTGAAACAGAATATACATGTATTGTTCCTGAGAGGAAACATCAATAAGAAATTAAACAATGTATAATGTTCTTAGCCTTCATATCAAATCTGACAAGTCAGTTGTTCAGAAATACAAAGCTAAGTTATGGTCAAAGTTCTTGTGTTCAGATTCTGGGTTTGCTGTAACATATCTTTGTTTAATGTTACTTAAAATGATTTACAATGTCCCCCTTATTCATCAGTGTTTAAAATGCTAAACTGACCCTAGATCAGCACTCCAACTAAGTTTGAATACAGTAGTCCTGTGTGACTCAGTTGGTAGAGCATGGTGCATGGGTGCGATTCCCAATGGGGCCACTGGCACGAAAAATGTATCCATGTGTGTAATAAGACGCTTTGGATGAAAGCGTTTCTAAATATATATATATATATATATATATATATATATATATATATATATATATATATATATATATATATATATATATATTATATCACTTAGTTGGACTATACAGGTCCAGATATACAGGGGTTTTGTCAGACTTGTGTTCAGGTCTTCTTGGTTCTGGGTGTGTTGACTCTACTGTAGATCACAGAGGAGTATTCCTGAGCTGCTTGTTCCGCCGTGGGTCTGAGGAGAGAGAAACAGAAATGAAACAGAATCTACGTCCCAAAAAAAAGCCATCTTATACTCTTTATAGTGCACTACTTAGACCAAGGGCCTAAATGGCTCTGGTCAAAAGTAGTGCACTAATTAGGGGATAGGGTTCAATTTGGAACAGAGAGAACAGTTCCTCAACTCCCACTCTCATTATCAACATAGTCATTGTCTTGATGTCCATTGTTGGGTTCGTAGTTTAAGGAAATGCCATGTAAACAATGAGTGATCACTAGGGGAAACTATTTTACTTATTGATGACATCATAGTCTTCTCCAATAAGCAGCAGCGGACGAATGACCTGAAAGGAGAATTTCTGCTTGTTTACAACCACATTTAAAAATATATATGTAAATGGTATGTTATAGAACGGACCAGACCATTTTTTGCGACTTCGTCCATTCTAGCAGCAGGCTACACAGAGAATGAAACAGTTGGACAGGGGAAACAGCACCAGTCACACAAAATGGATAACGTTACTGGAAAAAGTTTGGAATTAAACTATTTCATGTGAAGAACTGCCTAAAAATGACGCCGGAGGACAGGGCAGCCGTTTTATGGGCACCTAACCAATTCTAGCAGCAGGCTACACAGTTGTAACCAATTGTGCTATTATGTGTTTTCGCATTATTTGTAACTTATTTTGTACATAATGTTTCTGCCATCGTATCCTACGGCAAAAAGTAGTCTCTCATGATAAACTGTAGACCACACTATTTGCCAAGAGAATTTTCATCTATATTTTTCGTGGCTGTTTATATACCACCACAGATGGATGCTGGCACTAAGACTTTTATCAGCATAATAAATGTGCAAACAGAGGAAAGAGACATATACAAAGCTCTCCCTCGCCATCCATTTGGCAAATCTGACCATAATTCCATCCTTCTGATTCCTGCTTACAAGCAAAAACTAAAGCAGGAAGTACCAGTGACTCGTCATTAAAAAAGTGGTCAGATGACGCAGATGCTAAGCTACAGGACTGTTTTGCTAGCACAGACTGGAATATGTTCCGGGATTCTTCCGATGGCATTGAGGAGTACACCACATCAATCACTGGCTTCATCAATAAGTGCATCGATTATGTTGTCCCCATATTGACTGTACGTAGATACCCCAACCAGAAACCATGGATTACAGGCAACATCCGCACTGAGCTAAAGGGTAGAGCTGCAGCCTTCAAGGAGCGGGACTCTAACCTGGATACTTATAAGAAATCCCACTACGCCCGTGCCAATACTGGACTAAGATTGAATCGTAATACACCGGCTCCGACACTCGTCGGATGTGGCAGGGCCTGCAAACTATTACAGACTACAAAGGGAAGCATAGCCGCGAGCTGCCCAGTGACACAAGCCTACCAGACAAGCTAAATCACTTCTATGGTCGCTTCGAAGCAAGCAACACTGAGGAATGCATGAAACAGCCTATAGGGAGGAGGTCAGAGACCTGGCCGTGTGGTGCCAGGATAACAACCTCTCCCTCAACGTGATCAAGACAAAGGAGATGATTGTGGACTACAGTAAAAAAAGGACTGAGCACTCCCCCATTCTCATCGATGGAGCTGTAGTGGAGCTGGTTGAGAGCTTCAAGTTCCTTGGTGTCCACATTACCAACAAACTAGAATGGTCCAAGACAGTCGTGAAGAGGGCACGACAAAGCCTATTCCCCCTCAGGAGACTGAAAAGATTTGGCATGGGTCCTCAGATCCTCAAAAGTTTCTACAGCTGCAACATTGAGAGCATCCTGACTGGTTGCATCACTGCCTGGTACGGCAAATGCCCGGCCTCCGACCGTAAGGCACTACAGAGGGTAGTGCGTACGGCCCAGTGCATCACTGGGGCAAAGCTTCCTGCCATCCAGGACCTTTATACAAGGCGGTGTCAGAGGAAGGCCCTAAAAATTGTCAAAGACTCCAGCCACCCCAGTCATAGACTGTTCTCTCTTCTACCGCATGGCAAGCAGTACCGGAGTGCCAAGTCTAGGTTCAAAAGGCTTCTCAACAGCTTTTATCCCCAAGACATAAGACTCCTGAACAGGTAATCAAATGGGTACCCGGACTATTTGCATTGTGGGAGTTTCTAAAAAACAAGTGAAATCGCAAAAAAAGGTGTCTGGACTCTTCTATAACATCTACATAAACAATAGAAATGTGGTTGTAAAGCTAACTTCTTTAATGCAGTGTATTCACAATGTTCTAGTATCGGTTCCATGATATTTTTTGCTCACGGTGTGGCAGCACTGGGGCGGTTGAATTTCACAACATCGTACTGGACATCCTCGTCCTGTTTCTGGGGTTGAGGAAGCTGGACGGTGGAGTACAGAGGTACTTCCTGGTTTTTGGAGCGAGAGAAGTGGATGCTGGCGTAGTGAACGTCATCCTGGTCGTCTGTGGACGCTGTCTGTGCTGCAGTAGGGGTCATGGCCATGCTTGAGACGTTGTCATACACTGGACTAGAGTCTCCCTGATGGGAAGAGGACAGACAACATGAGTAGAAATGTTCCACAAAGCAATACAAATAATCTGATTCTAACAGACTCACCTGTACATTCTCTGATGTGTCTCTTGTGTCAGAGGTGGATTTGGAGACCTTCTTCCTGTTTTGCACAATCATTTATTTATTTATTCTTGAATGAATCAATTCAGGAAATAAGTTGATAAAAAAGTGTTAGAGTGAAATAATGTTTAAAATATCACTCACCTGAACCACATGAATCCAGAGAGACAAAGGATGAGAACCAGAACAACCACTATGATTCCTACAGCTGCAGTCAGAACTGGTGTTTGTTTCTCTATAATAGAATATGGATGATATGAGTACAGACATGTTATAAACTGAGAATAAACCAAGTACAGGACAATAATACTATATTTGTTAAGTGATCTCTTCTCAGCGTATATATAATTATATAACAAAGTATGATTAGCCAAAGTATTAATATTATTTTGAAACATAATGTTTTATTGAAATACTGAAGATGAAACTTCACCTGGTAAAGTTATCATCAGAGTTGTAGAGTTCATAGATCCTCTTCCATTCCAGGCCTCACAGTGGTAATGTCCATTGTCCTTAGACTTGAAGTTACTTATGTTGTAGATCTGTCCAAATCCATGTAGAAAAGTCTTATTCTGAAAGTACCAGCTGTATTTGTCCACAGGTGGGTTGGCATCACTGCTGCAGGTCAGAGTCACTGAACTGCCCTCCACTATTTCACCAGAGGGACTGACTGACACTGAGGTGTTCTTTGGGCCATCTGGTGGACAATATGTAACAAAAAACATTTTTATAATGTTTTTGCTTGGGATTGAAATATTCATTTAAATGTGATCCTCTGATCAAAAGATGAGGTTAGGTGTACTAACAATGAACGTCCACAGACACAGAAGAAGAGTTGAGACGTCCATATTTATTCACAGCCTCACAGTAGTATTCTCCTCTGTCCTCAGAGCTGATGGTTGCGAAGTTGTATGTATTATCAGATCCTGTCAGTGAAGCTCCATTCTTCTTGTACCAGGTGTATTTGTCCACAGGTGGGTTGGCATCACTACTGCAGGTCAGAGTCACTGAAATGCCCTCCACTATTTCACCAGAGGGACTGACTGACACTGAGGTGTTCTTTGGGCCAACTGGTAAAGGAAAACTTGTCAGGTTAGGACAGTAGTATATTTACAGTTAAAGTCAGAAGTTTAAAAACACCTTAGCCAAATACATTTAAACTCAGTTTTCACAATTCCTGACATTTAATCCTAGTAAAAATTCCCTATTTTAGGTCAGTTAGGATCACCACTTTATTTTAAGAATGTGAAATGTCAGAATAATAGTAGAGAGAAGGATTTATTTCAGCTTTTATTTCTTTCATCACATTCCCAGTGGGTCAGAAGTTTACATACACTCAATTAGCATTTGGTAGCATTGCCTTTAAATTGTTTAACTTGGGTCAAACATTTTGGGTAGCCTTCCACAAGCTTCCCACAATAAGTTGGGTGAATATTGGCCCATTCCTCCTCACAGAACTGGTGTAACTGAGTCAGGTTTGTAGGCATCCTTGCTGGCACACGCTTTTTCAGTCTGCCCACAAATGTTCTATAGGATGTGATGTCCACTCCAATACCTTGACTTTATTGTCCTTAAGCCATTTTGCCACAACTTTGGAAGTATGCTTGGGGTCATTGTCCATTTGGAAGACCCATTTGAAACCAAACTTTAACTTCCTGACCGATGTCTTGAGATGTTGCTTCAATATATCCACATAATTTTCCTTCCTCATGATGCCATCTATTTTGTGAAGTGCACCAGTCCCTCCTGCAGCAAAGCACCCCCACAACATGATGCTGCCACCCCCGTGCTTCACGGTTGGGATGGTGTTCTTTGGCTTGCAAGCCTCCCCCTTTTTCCTCCAAACATAACAATGGTCATTATGGCCAACAGTTATATTTTTGTTTCATCAGACCAGAGGACATTTCTCCAAAAAGTGCAATCTTTGTCCCCATGTGCAGTTGCAAACCGCAGTCTGGCTTTTTTATGGTGGTTTTGGAGCAGTGGCTTCTTCCTTGCTGAGCTGCCTTTCAGGTTATGTCAATATAGGACTCGTTTTACTGTGGATATATTAGATACTTTTGTATCTGTTTCCTTCAGCATCTTCACAAGGTCCTTTGCAGTTGATATGGGATTGATATGCACTTTCGCACAAAAGTACATTCATCTCTAGGAGACAGAAAGCATCTCATTCCTGAGCAGTATGACGCTGCGTGGTCCCATGGTGTTTATACTTGCGTACTATTGTTTGTACAGATGAACGTGGCACCTTCAGGTGTTTGGAAATTGCTCCCAAGGATGAACCAGACTTGTGGAGGTCTACAATTCTTTTTCTGAGGTCTTGGCTGATTTCTTTTGATTTTCCCATGATGTCGAGCAAGGAGGCACTGAGTTTGAAGGTAGGCCTTGAAATACATCCACAGGTACACCTCCAATTGACTCAAATGATGTCAATTAGCCTATCAGAAGCTTCTAAAGCCATGACATCATTTTCTGGAATTTTCCAAGCTGTTTAAAGGCACAGTCAACTTAGTGTATGTAAACCTCTGACCCACTGGAATTGTGATATAGTGAATTATAAGTGATGTAATGTCTGTAAACAATTGATGGAAGAATATCTTGTGTCATGCACAAAGTAGATGTCCTAACAAACTATAGTTTGTTAACATGAAATCTGTGGAGTGGTTGAAAAATTAGTTTTAATGACTTCAACCTAAGTGTATGTAAACATCTGACTTCAACTGTACAAATGACATGTCAAAAATACATTCTCTGTTAAGTCAGAGAACTATCTAAAACTCTAACTTATACAAACCATTAACAAATATACATTTGGAGATGCTATGCTTTAGCACTACTTCATTTAATTACAATTGTTTAGCTTCCTTAGCATTCAAACACTGAGATGTACTTTACTCACACTTCACATCCATGTTTATGGTCCTAGACCTGTCTGTCCCCATCTTATTCTGGGCCTCACAGTAGTACTCTCCAGTGTCAGATGACTGGATTTGATTGAAGACGTGCTGTGGTCCTGTCATAATCTGATTGCCACCTCCATTCTTCTTGTACCAGGTGTAACTCTGGACAAGTGGGTTGGCATCACTGCTGCAGGTCAGAGTCACTGAACTGCCCTCCACTATTTCACCAGAGGGACTGACTGACACTGAGGTCTTCTTTGGTTTATCTGATGTAAAAGACCAAACATTTTGTCAAAGTTATTTTAACAATGAGTAAAAAAAATATACTTTTTCCTGTAATGATTGATAAAGTTAGACCTCTCTCTTTTACCTGAATGCATGATACTTGCAAAGTAGAATACTGTCCTACTGTACTGTACTCACACTGTAGGAGAGCTGAGACCCAGTAGAATACTGTCCTACTGTACTGTACTCACACACTGTAGAAGAGCTGAGACCCTCATGGCCTTTTACAGCACAGGAGTAACTATCTTCATCCTCACTGCTGATGGAGTACATGGGGGAGGAGTCATCTTGTACATTCTGTCCGTTCTTGTACCAGATGTAGGTGGGGTTGGGGTTGTCAGTCAGAGTACAGGTGGTGCTACAGGTCAGTGTCTTCTGTCCCTCTGCAGCAGGAATCACCTTCACCTGTAGACCTGAAATTATACATATATATTTAAAACCACATACACCTCTGTACAAACAGGATGGTACATTTATTGTTATACTGTTGTATCATAAACACTGTATTATTACCTGTGACAGACAGAGTTGTTCCTGGGAAACTTTGACCCCATTCAAAGTAGTTTGTTTTAAAAGTGAAGCGATACTCAGCTGAGTCCTCCTCTCTCAGATCTGAGATTCTCAGGGTGAAGGGACCTTTGTATGTTCCAGTGTTCTCCACACGACCTGTATACTCTGGGTCTGTAGTTAGGTCTTCAGGGGTCGACTTATCACTTCTAAACCAGAATGTTGATGTGGCGTAATAATAATAACCAACATAAGTACAGTATATGACCACTGTTGACCTCTTCAAGGCACAGATTCTCCTCTTGGTGTAAGTCACTCTTCTGCAGCTCTGACCATCGACACCTGTAATATAATGACATGAGGACTGAGTTATTTTTAGAAATGATAATAGTTCTCAAATGATAAAGTGAAACCAACACACACAGAGGTTACACAGTATTACAATTATGTATTAAATAAACACTCACACACTGCAGGAGAGTGAAGATCCTCATGGTCTTTTACAGCACAGGAGTAGCTGTCTACATAATTAGTGTAGACTGAATAGGGAGAAGTGTTGTCAGTTACTATCTGTCCGTTCTTGTACCAGATGTAGGTGGGGTTACCAGTCAGAATACAGGTGGTGCTACAGGTCAGTGTCGTATACCATGAAGACGGTTCAGTAGTCACCTTCACCTGAAAACCTAAATGAAAGAGGAGTAAAAACATTGTTTAGAATGAATGATTCATTTCATGACTCTTCAAAACAAGTATTGGTCTCCACAAAGTTTGCTGCCTCAGTGTTGATGATGGCAATTTGCATATACTCCAGAATGTCATGAAGAGTGATCAGATGAATTGCAATTAATTGCAAAGTCCCTCTTTACCATGAAAATTAACTTAATCATTCTCAAATCTTTTGACCATGACTGTACATACAGTACATCTATTTCATTGGCTGTCATTTCTATGTAATGATGAATATTGATAGGTAAAGTAATGATTGATACTTACTAAGTAGAATACTAGTTTCATTCATACTCACAAACTACAGGAGAGTGGAGCTCCTCATGGCCTTCTACAGCACAGGAGTAAATGTTCACAGAGGAATCCCAGACCACCAGCAGATTACTAGAGTGTTGCTGGAAAGTAGGCTCATCTAGACGTTGTCCGTTCTTGTACCAGATGTAGGTGGGGTTGGGGTTGTCAGTCAGAGTACAGGTGGTGCTACAGGTCAGTGTCCTCTGTCCCTCTGTAGCAGGAGTCACCTTCACCTGCAGGTCTGAATGAAGAGAGAATAAAAACATAAAATAACAACCCTCATCATTTCCACCTACTATTAGTAGAGATAAAGTAGTTACAGTATATCATAATGTTCTGTAAGTGTAGTATTACCAGTATTTCATAATGTTCTGTAAGTGTAGTATTACCAGTATATCATAGTGTTCTGTAAGTGTAGTATTACCAGTATATCATAGTGTTCTGTAAGTGTAGTATTACCAGTATATCATAATGTTCTGTAAGTGTAGTATTACTTGTATATCATAAAGTTCTGTAAGTGTAGTATTACCAGTATATCATAGTGTTCTGTAAGTGTAGTATTACCAGTATATCATAGTGTTCTGTAAGTGTAGTATTACCAGTATATCATAATGTTCTGTAAGTGTAGTATTACCAGTATATCATAGTGTTCTGTAAGTGTAGTATTACTTGTATATCATAATGTTCTGTAAGTGTAGTATTACCAGTATATCATAATGTTCTGTAAGTGTAGTATTACTTGTATATCATAATGTTCTGTAAGTGTAGTATTACCAGTATATCATAATGTTCTGTAAGTGTAGTATTACCAGTATATCATAATGTTCTGTAAGTGTAGTATTACCAGTATATCATAATGTTTTGTAAGTGTCGTATTACCAGTTTATCATACTTTTTGTAAGTGTCGTATTACCAGTTTATCATAATATTCTGTAAGTGTAGTATTACCAGTATATCATAGTGTTCTGTAAGTGTAGTATTACCAGTATATCAGAATGTTCTGTAAGTGTAGTATTACCAGTATATCATATTGTTCTGTATATGTAGTATTACCAGTTTATCATAATATTCTGTAAGTGTAGTATTACCAGTATATCATAGTGTTCTGTAAGTGTAGTATTACCAGTATATCAGAATGTTCTGTAAGTGTAGTATTACCAGTATATCATATTGTTCTGTATATGTAGTATTACCAGTATATCATAATGTTCTGTAAGTGTAGTATTACCAGTATATCCTAATGTTCTGTAAGTGTAGTAATACCAGTATATCCTAATGTTCTGTAAGTGTAGTTTTACCACCATATCATAATGTTCTGTAAGTGTAGTACTACCAGTATATCATAATGTTCTGTAAGTGTAGTATTACTTGTATATCATAATGTTCTGTAAGTGTAGTATTACCAGTATATCATAATGTTCTGTAAGTGTAGTATTACCAGTATATAATAATGTTCTGTAAGTGTAGTATTACCAGTATATCATAATGTTTTGTAAGTGTCGTATTACCAGTTTATCATAATGTTTTGTAAGTGTCGTATTACCAGTTTATCACAATGTTCTGTAAGTGTAGTATTACCAGTATATCATAATGTTCTGTAAGTGTAGTACTGCCAGTATATCAGAATGTTCTGTAAGTGTAGTATTACCAGTATATCATATTGTTCTGTATATGTAGTATTACCAGTATATCATAATGTTCTGTAAGTGTAGTAATACCAGTATATCCTAATGTTCTGTAAGTGTAGTTTTACCAGCATATCATAATGTTCTGTAAGTGTAGTATTACCAGTATATCATAATGTTCTGTAAGTGTAGTATTACCAGTATATCATAATGTTCTGTAAGTGTAGTATTACCAGTATATCATAATGTTCTGTAAGTGTAGTATTACCAGTATATCATAATGTTCTGTAAGTGTAGTACTACCAGTATATCATAATGTTATGTAAGTGTAGTATTACCAGTATATTATAATGTTCTGTAAGTTTAGTATTACCAGTATATCATAATGTTCTGTAAGTGTAGTATTACCAGTTTATCATAATGTTCTTTAAGTTTAGTATTACAAGTATATTAAAATGTTCCATAAGTATGGTATTACCTGTGACAGACAGAGTTGTTCCTGGGAAACTATGACCCCATTTAAGGCTCTCTCTTTTAAAAGTGAAGCGATACTCAGCTGAGTCCTCCTCTCTCAGATTTGTGATTCTCAGGGTGAAGGGACCTTTGTATGTTCCAGTGTTCTCCACACGACCTGCATACCCTGGGTCTGTAGTTAGGTCTTCAGGGGTCGACTTATCACTTCTAAACCAGAATGTTGATGTGGTGTAATAATAACCAACATAAGTACAGGATATGACCACTGTTGACCTCTTCAAGGCACAGATTCTCCTCTTGGTGTAAGTCACTCTGCTGCAGCTCTGACCATCAACACCTGTAATATAATGACATGAGGACTTAGTTCTTTTTAGAAATGATAATAGTTCTCAAATGACAAAGTGAAACCAACACACACAGAGGTTACACAGTATTACAATGATGCAATAAATAAACACTCACACACTGCAGGAGAGTGAAGATCCTCATGGTCTTTTACAGCACAGGAGTAGCTGTCTACATCATTAGGGTAGACTGAATAGGGAGAAGTGTTGTCAGTTACTATCTGTCCGTTCTTGTACCAGATGTAGGTGGGGTTACCAGTCAGAGGACAGCTGGTGGTGATACAGGTCAGTGTCACCCAATTTATCCAACTTGTAGGAGTCACCTTCACCTGCAGAGCTGGAGTAGATCACAACATTAAAACCCTGAATCACCTGTTCTCTAGTTTAATCACATGATGCAAGACATTCTAAAAAACATGTCATTCTTAAATCTATTTCATATATAAAAATCTAATTACTAGATCTAAATGGACAGTAGATATTAATTAAACAGACTAGCAGTAAAAAGCATGTTACTGTACCTGTGACTGACAGAGTGACTCCAGGATCACCAGTATATTTCCCTCCAGTCTGATCTGTTGTAAAGCTAAACTTGTACTCAGCTGAGTCAGTCTCTCTCAGGTCTGTGATTTTCAGGGTACAGTCTTTATTCTTTTCCCCACTATACTCCACATGACCTTTGTAGACTGGGTCATCACTTAGACTCACATAATTCCCATCAGCATCATATTTAGTGAACCAGAAGGTTGATGTGACTTTATGCCAACTGGGATATGTGTAAGAGCAGGACATCTCCACTGTTGATCCCTTCAAGGCACAGATACTCTGAGTGGTATAAGTCACACTCCATCCATTCTGACCCAGTACCACTGAAACACAGTCACACAACACAATGGTATCAGAATCAGGCCAAGGTCTATTGGCTCACACTAACAGCAGGGTTTGTCCACACTTTGTTGCCATAGTTGCTTAGTTGAGTGTGAATGGAAACAAAGATAAGCATCTGTCAGTGAGGTGTGACAGATAACTATTTAAAGTGAAGTAGAGACTCCTAACAGAACACACCAGAATAACATTATGACTCTTATCCTTTTAGAAACGTCTGTAGATTGTTAAACAGATCAACTAAAAGATAAGAATGAGACCAAACCTGTTACAGACCATAGAAAGACCACCAACACACTTCCTGTTGTTATCAAGGACATTGTTGAATATAAGAATGAGACCATACCTGTTACAGACCAGAGAAAGACCACCAACACACTTCCTGTTGTTATCAAGGACATTGTTGAATATAAGAATGAGACCATACCTGTTACAGACCAGAGAAAGACCACCAACACACTTCCTGTTGTTATCAAGGACATTGTTGAATATAAGAATGAGACCAAACCTGTTACAGACCAGAGGAAGACCACCAACACACTTCCTGTTGTTATCAATGACATTGTTGAATATAAGAATGAGACCATACCTGTTACAGACCAGAGAAAGACCACCAACACACTTCCTGTTGTTATCAAGGACATTGTTGAATATAAGAATGAGACCATACCTGTTACAGACCAGAGAAAGACCACCAACACACTTCCTGTTGTTATCAAGAACATTGTTGAAGATAAGAATGAGACCAAACCTGTTACAGACCAGAGAAAGACCACCAACACACTTCCTGTTGTTATCAAGGACATTGTTGAAGATAAGAATGAGACCAAACCTGTTACAGACCAGAGAAAGACCACCAACACACTTCCTGTTGTTATCAAGGACATTGTTGAATATAAGAATGAGACCATACCTGTTACAGACCAGAGAAAGACCACCAACACACTTCCTGTTGTTATCAAGGACATTGTTGAATTTAAGAATGTGCCCATACCTGTTACAGACCAGAGAAAGACCACCAACACACTTCCTGTTGTTATCAAGGACATTGTTGAATATAAGAATGAGACCATACCTGTTACAGACCAGAGAAAGACCGCCAACACACTTCCTGTTGTTATCAAGGACATTGTTCAATATAAGAATGAGCCCATACCTGTTACAGACCAGAGAAAGACCACCAACACACTTCCTGTTGTCCTCAAGGACATTGTTGCATCTCCCACCCTGCAGTCTTAGAAACATAAAAGAACTCAGCGTGTGATTTTAACCATGCATCTCTCTTCAACGCTGCCCACGTTCAAACAGTTTGTGAAGTGCCCAACCAGTAATAATAAAAAGTAGTGCAATATATAGGGAATATGGTGTCATTTAGGACACAAAAATATCAACTCACATCATCATAGCCTTGAGTGGATGGTGTGTAAATAACATCCTCCATAATAGTTTGGTAATATGGTGTGTGTCAGTGGTATCGGCAGGTAGCTTAGCAGTTAAGAGTGTTGGGACAGTAACTGAAACATTGCTGTTTCAAATCCTAGCAGTTAAGAGCGTTGGGCCAGTAACTGAAACATTGCTGTTTCAAATCCTAGCAGTTAAGAGTGTTTGGCCAGTAACTGAAACATTGCTGTTTCAAATCCTAGCAGTTAAGAGTGTTGGGCCAGTAACTGAAACATTGCTGTTTCAAATCCTAGCAGTTAAGAGCATTGGGACAGTAACTGAAACATTGCTAGTTCAAATCCCAGAGCTGGCAAGGTGGAAAAATCTGCCCTTGAGTAACACACACACACCTTTTATACCATAATTATACGATAGCGTCCGTATTCACAAAGTGTCTCAGAGTAGGATCTAGGATTAGTTTTCCCTGTTAGATATAGACCAGGTGGACCTGATCCTAGATCAGCACTTCAAGTCTGAGACCCTTGAGTTCATGACTTATGGCTATGTCAGGCTCTGGCCATAGAGAAGCCTATTTGCTTCTCTATGTAGCTATGGTCAGAGTCTGACAGTGTCTTTCTTTTCTGTTTCTGTGTGGGTTTTGGGTTGGATCCCTAATTAGAGGCAGCTGCACCGCATTGTCTCTAATTAGGGATCCTATATAATTTGGTCTGTCCTTCACTCTGGTGTGGGTCGTTGTACGTTTGATGTCACAGGCAAGTAAGTGTGTTCCAGTTCATTGTTTTGTTTGTAGTTCGTCATTGTGTGAAGTTATACATAGTATAATAAAATGTCAAACTATACCTGCGCTGCGCCTTGGTCTCTCCTTCCACCCAAATGTGACAGGCTAAAAACAAACAAAAACAATATTTCAAGATATCAAGAGTACTTACAGACTGAAGGGGAGAGGTCTGGTACAGTGAGTCAACTAACTGGTAGTGAGTGGAAACTGCTAGTAAGTGTCAGTTCTGTGGTTTATACATATTGAAAGTAGTCAGAACACAAGTAGCTGATACAGAAATGTCATTTCCTTCCTCTTTAAGACATTAACATGCATGACGTGCAGAACAGCAAGTCATAAAGGGGTGTTACTGTATTTCAATAGAAAATATACAACAGACTGCATATCTAGTTGCCTTTCGTCATGTAAGTGGGCTTACAGTTTTTAAATGGGCAAGATTTTGATGTATTCCATTGACTACATACAGTTGAAGTCGGAAGTTTACATACACTTAGGTTGAAGTCATTAAAACTCATTTTTCAACCACTTCACAGATTTCATGTTAACAAACTATTGTTTTGGCAAGTCGGTTAGGACATCTACTTTGTGCATGACACAAGTAATTCATCCAACAATTGTTTATAGACAGATTATTTCACTTATAATTCACTATATCACAAGTTTACATACACTAAGAAGTTTACATACACTAAGTTGACTGTGCCTTTAAACAGCTTGGAAAATTCCAGAAAATTATGTAATGGCTTTAGAAGCTTCTGATAGGCTAATTGACATAATTTGAGTCAATTGGAGGTGTACATGTGGATGTATTTCAAGGCCTACCTTCAAACTCAGTGCGTCTTTGCTCGACATCATGGGAAAATCAAAAGAAATCAGCCAGGACCTAAAAAAAAAAAGTGGTTCATTCTTGGGAGCGACTTCCCAATGCCTGAAGGTACCACGTTCATCTGTATAAACAATAGTACGCAACTATAAAACCATGGGACCATGCAGCCGTCATACCGCTCAGGAAGGAGACGCGTTCTGTCTCCTAGAGATTATCGTACTTTGGTGCAAAAAGTGCAAATCAATCCCAGAACAACAGCAAAGGACCTTGTGAAGGTGCTGGAGGAAACTGGTACAAAAGTATCTATATTCACAGTAAAACGAGTCCTATATCGACATAACCTGAAAGCCCGCTCAGCAAGGAAGAAGCCACTGCTCCAAAACCACCATAAAAACGGCAGACTACAGTTTGCAACTGCACATGGGGACAAAGATCGTACTTTTTGGAGAAATGTCCTCTGGTCTGATGAAACAAAAATAGAACTGTTTGGCCATAATGACCATCGTTATGTTTGGAGGAAAAAGGGGGACGCTTGCAAGCCAAAGAACACCATCCCAACTGTGAAGCACGGGGGTGGCAGCATCATGTGGGGGTGCTTTGCTGCAGGAGGGACGGTGCACTTCACAAAATAGATGGCATCATGAGGAAGGAACATCAGTCAGGTAGTTCAAGCCTGTCCACAAATTGGTCATCCAAATGGACAATGACCCCAAGCATCCTTCCAACGTTGTGGCAAAATGGCTTAAGGACAACAAAGTCAAGGTATTGGAGTGGCCATCACAAAGCCCTGACCTTAATCCTATAGAACATTTGTGGGCAGAACTGAAAAAGCATGTGCGAGCAAGGAGGCCTACAAACCTGACTCAGTTACACTAGTTCTGTCAGGAGGAATGGGCCAAAATTCACCCAACTTATTGTGGGAAGCTTGTGGAAGGCTACCCGTAACGTTTGACCCAAGTTAAATAATTGAAAGGCAATGCTACCCAATACTAATTGAGTGTATGTAAACTTCTGACCCACTGGGAATGTGATGAAAGAAATAAAAAGCTGAAATAAATCCTTCTCTCTACTATTATTCTGACATTTCACATTCTTAAAATAAAGTGGTGATCCTAACTGACCTAAGACAGGGAATTTTTACTAGGATTAAATATCAGGAGTTGTGAAAAACTGAGTTTAAATGTATTTGGCTAAGGTGTTTGTAAACTTCCTACTTCAACTGTACATAATCATGTTATGTGTCGGACCCCAATAAGACTAGCTGTCGCCATTGGCGTCGTCTAATAGGGATCCTATTGATTCATGTAAACAAAATCATGTAAACAATGTGTTTACTATAGCCCACTATTTGGAATGTTTATAGTATGTTAGAATGTGTTGACTATAGCCCACTATTTACACTCTAACAATGTATAGTGTACATATTGAGCCATTCACTCATACTATGCAATGCCTTTTTATTGCTTTTTGCACTCCAGACTTCCTGTATTTTTATACTTTTTTAATACTGCCACTCAATGTATCATTTATCGTTTATCTGTCTTTTGTGTATTTCGTTCTGGCATTTTGCACCTGCCCTGTGTTTTTTGTAGCTGCTTGATAAAGAAATTTCCTCAATAAAGCACCTATCTATCTATCTATCTATCTATCTATCTATCTATCTATCTATCTATCTATCTATCTATCTATCTATCTATCTATCTATCTATCTATCTATCTATCTATCTATCTATCTATCTATCTATCTATCTATCTATCTATCTATCTATCTATCTATCTAGAATGTGTTAACTATACAGTAGCCCACTATTTGGAATGTTTATAATATCTTAAAATGTGTTGACTATAGCCTAGTATTTATAATGGTTATCATATCTTAAAATGTGTTGACTATAGCCTAGTATTTATAATGGTTATCATATCTTAAAATGTGTTGACTATAGCCTAGTATTTATAATGGTTATCATATCTTAAAATGTGTTGACTATAGCCTAGTATTTATGATGGTTATCATATCTTAAAATGTGTTGACTATAGCCTAGTATTTATAATGGTTATCATATCTTAAAATGTGTTGACTATAGCCTAGTATTTATAATGGTTATCATATCTTAAAATGTGTTGACTATAGCCTAGTATTTATAATGGTTATCATATCTTTGAATGTGTTGACTATAGTCTAGTATTTGGATTTTTTATAGTTTCTTAGAACGTGTTGCCTTTCTTTTCTGAGTTCTACATGGAACAGGTCAAGCTCAATTTATACATTTTTTTATTATTATTTATCTAAGCCTTATTTTACCAGGTAAGTTGACTGAGAACACATTCTCATATATAGAGAATATGACAAGACATCACTTTGAGATTCTGTCAGATGACTGATTTCAGTGTGATCAAATATAACTTAAGCTTCAATATTCAGTTTGAAAGTGATTAAGGGACACAAGTGAATGGTAAAAAGCAACAACACCAAACCATCCTATGTGTGAAGATAGAATGATGTCAAGAAATAAAGAATTGGAATGATTTACATAATCCAATAATAATGTATCTTTCAGTAAGGCTCCTACTACAGAAACAATAGCAACATAGCATGATCCCTACGTTTTTGATAGTCTTACTTTGAAATGTGAAAATTGTCTGATTGAACTTTTTTTTCTAATCTATTTATTTATTTTTTTTTTCTCCCCAATTGGTAGTTACCTTCTTGTCCCATCGCTACAAACTCCTGTACGGACTCGGGAGAGGCGAAGGTTGAGAGCCGTGCGTCCTCCGAAACACAACCCACCAAGCCGCACTGCTTCTTGACACAATGAACGCTTAACCCGGAAGCCAGCCGCACCAATGTGTCGGAGGAACCATCGTCCACCTGGCGACTGTCAGCGTGCATGCGCCCGGCCCGCCACAGGAGATGCTAGAACGCGATGGGACAAGACAACCCGGCCGGCCAAACCCTCCCTAACCCGGACGACGCTGTGCCAATTGTGCATCGCCTCATGGGTCTCCCGGTCGCGGCCGGCTGTAACAGAGACGGGGCTCGAACCCGCATCTGTAGTAATGCCTTAGACCACTGCACCACTCGGGAGGCCCCCTGATTGAACTTTGACCACACACACACACACACACACACACAGATAAAACGCCCGTACCTAAAAGGCCATGTGACAAACTGATACACGCACAGCTACTGAAACGTGAGAAAGGAAGCACAACCTTTCTCAGGAGCAGAATGGCGGAGTTTAACCTTGTCAGCCGGCAGGGTAGTAGCCGATCAGGGTGGGGGGGGGGGGGGGGGGATTTTGGTGGGCAGAACGTACTACTAAAATACTAAAAGTATTTAGTTTTAAATATACTTAAGTTTCAAAAGTAAATGTAATTGCAAAAATATACTGAAGTATCACAAATAAAAGTATGAATCATTGAAAATTCCTTGTTTTAACAAACCAAAAAAAAGTTGTAAAAAGTATAAATACTAAAGTAAAGTACAGATTCCCCCAAAAAGCTACTTAAGAAGTAGTTCCAAGTACATATTTTGACTGAAGTATCTGACATCTTAAGTATACTGGTAACAGGGAACTGAGTATCACTGTCTTCTTCTATCTTTATCTATTTCACTTCTTCTTTTCTCTCTCTCTCTCTCTCTCTCGCTCTCTCTCTCTCTCTGTCTCACTCACTCACTCACTCTCTCACACACTAGGGGTTAGCATAATAACATAATGCCTTCTGACCCCCCCACCCCCCCTTTCTCTCCCCCTACTCCCCCCCCCCTCCCCTCCTACAGACAGTGTAGTGGAGGATGGGGAGTTATCTACAGTGTGTTATAGACCAGAGGGGTTGGACCAGCTACTACAACAGACTAAGTTCACCAGGAGAGAACTACAGATCCTCTACAGGGGCTTCAAGAATGTACGTCTCTCTCTTGCTCTCTGTCTCTCTGTAATGATGTGCAAATAGTTCAAATACAAAAGGGAAAATAAATAAATATTATAATGTAATATAATCACTGGTTGCCCCTTTCTTGGGCAACAGGTCACATATCTTGCTGCTGTGATGCACATTGTGGTATTTCACCCAGTAGATATGGGAGTTTTTACATTTGTGGGTCTGTGTAATCTGATTTGAAATTCCAATTCTGTTTGCTTTATTGGCATGAAATACAATATGTAGATATTGCCAAAAGCAGTATAGTACAGTATAGTATAGTATAGTACAGTACAGTACAGTACAGTACAGTACAGTATAGTATAGTACAGTACAGTATAGTATAGTATAGTATAGTATAGTATAGTACAGTACAGTATAGTGGAACAGCATTTCAGTAAATCTAGTGTAACTCAATGAGGATAATGATATCTAGTAATAATGATAGTACATATAATCATGTGTTCAGACACAACACTACTGCTGTTGTATTGCAGAATGTTCCGTAGATACATTTTATTAAATTAAAAAAATGATTATAAACAACAAAATGTACATGGATGATGGTTACACTATGTATTACTGTCAGTTAAATACAATGTAAATACTTAATGGTCATGGGATGTCCCTCAGGATTAGGCCGTCATTGTAAACAAGAATTTGTTCTTAACTGACTTGTCTAGTTAAATAAAGGTTAAATAAAAACAAATATAATTAAATATCTGGCAGTAATATTAGCAGTTTCTCCTTCAGCCAGAATAATTCCCAGCTTTATGTCATAAATAAATGCACAGAAGTTAGGAACTGATTGAGATATTTTCTGAAAAATTGTAATCTTATTTGGGAGTATTTCTCAGTCTCTCTCTCTCTCTCTCTCTCTCTCTGTGTGCGCATGCGTTGAGCGAGTGAGGTGCGTGGATGGAGAGTGAGTGACGGCGGTGTAAGGTACGAGTGTTTGTAAACTTTTTTCTACCCTTTTCTATCCTTAGTTTAGGTTTTTGGTATTTATATTGAGGGTTGGGAAATATTGGTGCGGGAGGTGGTTATTTGGGGGGGGGGGTGTTTTTACTCCCAGTCGGTGTACTGGGAGAATGGCAGCTCCAGGTGCGGAAAGTTTGGAGTTCCTCACGAGGCGTCATGGGGTGAAAATCGATGTTACTGCGAGTATAGAGGAGTGTAGTTTAGCGGCGAGTACAGTAGTTGGTCATGACAATGTTTTATCGGCGTCGCGAATGAACAACGCGATTGTTGTGTTCGTTAAGACGATCGAATTGGCGAACTTGTTAGTGGAGATTGGTGTAGAGATTGGTGGTATTTTTACCTCAGTGTTACCTCTTTCAACGCCGTCAAAAGAGAGTAACGTTATCTAATGTGCCACCGTTCATCAAAAACGAAGTTCTAGTTGGAATGCTCTCGAGGTACGGGAAACTGGTCTCTCAAATAAAGAGGATTCCAATCGGAAGTAAAGTCATCGTTGTTGAAACATGTGGTGTCTTTCAGGCGTTATGTTTATATGGTACTGAAAGATAACGTCGAGGAACTTGATATTGCTCTTAATTTTCGACATGAAGAGTTTAATTACGTGATATATGCTACAACTAATACAATGAGGTGTTTTGGTTGCGGTGAAAATGGACACCTTGTTCGTGGTTGTCCAAAAAGAGAGGAAAACGTAAATAAAACAACTGTTGCGTCAGGAAATGTAGTTGAAGTAACGGTACAGGAGGAAATCGCCGCGGTTGTCGAGGAGATGCCGGGACCAAGTACGGCGTCGGTTGCTCCAAAAAAGGCGGAAAAGGTTTCCGAGATTTTGGGAAAAGAAAAATAAATTGTTGGAAAAGTAAGTGTAGCTGTAGATGGGGAAGAAGAGGTCATAGTCTCACAGAGGATAGAACAAGTAGTTTGTGATTCAGATGATGGCAGTAACAGTGAAGACGAGGCTATGATAAATCCAGAAGATAGGGGTTCTGTGTTGGGAGATGGGGAATGTTTTTTTAAAACCCCCCAAAAAAGGAAGTTGTTAGAATACTCTGCTGATAAAAAAGCAAAAAGAACAGATGGCATTCAGCACATGAGCCAGACTGACACTGAGAGTGAGAGTGACATTTCTGAATGTAGTGTCACTGCTAGTCTGCCCCAAGGTGGTTTTTCTAGCCGAACATATACTGTTGATGATATTAAGTCCTTTTTAAAAATGACAAAAAATGCGAAAAAGGTCAAATTAGAGGAGTATTTTCCATACATAATACAGTTCATTGAGAAAGTAAAGTTTTTTTAGAAGTGAAAGTTGTTTCACTAATAAAGAGGTTTACCGTCTTAGAAAAAATCTTAGTTAAGTAGTCCGTCAGGCGGGGCCAGTGAAAACAGCCAGAATGGATAATTTGATGCATCTTTTATGGCTTTATTATTTCTTTTGCTCTCTTTTTTTATCCTTTATGGGGGAAATACATTTTGCTTCCTTAAATGTTAATGGAGCAAGGGATTTTAAGAAGAGAGCTCAAGTATTTGAATTAATGAAACATAAAAAAATTGATGTGTTGTTTGTACAAGAGACCCACAGTGATGTGTCAAATGCTGTAGAATGGGTTAAAGAATTTAATGGATTAGTGATTTTAAGCCATTATACCTCTTTGAGTAGCGGAGTTGCGGTGTTATTTTCTAAAAACTTTACTCCATATTCCTATGTTGTAGAGGAAAAAATTAAAGGAAGGTTGCTGAAGATTAAAGCTGTATTTGAAAATAGTTATTTTGTTTTTGTCTGTGTGTATGCTCCAACTTTGGCTTTGGAAAGAATGATTTTTTTGAACACTTTGGATGATGTTTTAAATGAGTGTAATAATGATGATTTTTTTAATGTTGGGAGGGGATTTTAATTGTACTGAAGATGTTATAGATCGGAATCATGTTGAACCACACATGCAGTAAAGAAAGAGGCTAATTCAATTAAAAAAGTCTCATAGCATAATTGATATATGGAGAATTTTCCATGGTACACAGAGACAGTACACTTGGGCTTATGCTCATGAAAATCAGTTATCGCTGACAAGGCTTGATAGATTCTATGGTTTTAAGCACCAATTAAGTATGTTTAGAGAATGTTCAATCAGTCCTGTTTGTTTTTCTGATCACAGCTTGATAAAATGTGTTGTAACAAAAAGTTTTGTGAAATCAAAAAGTGCTTATTGGCATTTTAACTATAATTTATTAGGTGACATTTTTTTTAGAGAAGTTTTTAAAGAGTTTTGGAAAAATGCTAAAGCTATGAAATCTTCTTTCTTGACATTGCAACAGTGGTGGGATTTTGTGAAGATACAAATCAAACAATTGTGTCAACAATATACTCGCAACGCCACAAGAGAAATAAATAGCTCAATGAGTGTGTTAGAAGAAGAGTTGTTGAAGCTACAAGAGCTTGCAGGGTCCATAAATGATGCCACCTATATAGAGCACATAAAAAAGAAAAATAATTTTTTAGCTGATATGCTAGGTTGTACAACACAAGGTGCTATCATTAGATCTCGTTTCCAAAATGCGGAATTAATGGATGCTCCTTCAAAATTCTTTTTTAGTTTAGAAAAAAAGAATGGTCAGAAAAAAATTTATTCATGCCTTGCGGTCTAAAAAAGGAATTTTGTTGACAAATCCCTCAGATATTAGGAAAAGAGCTGTACATTTTTATAAAGATTTGAACAAAAGTGAAATTTCCGAAGAACAAGATGGTAATTTGGATTTTTTGGAAAATTTACCACAGATAACTAAAAATGCAAATGAGGAAATTAGTAAAAATTTGAGTTTAGTGGAGCTTGAAAATGCCCTTAAAAAAATGGAAAAGCACCAGGTATTGATGGCATTACAACTGAATTTTATAAATCTTTTTGGGTAGAAATGGGTCCAGAATTAGTAACAGTTTTTAATGAGAGTCTGGTACATGGACAACTGCCGCGTAGCTGCCGGAGAGCAATTATTACTTTATTGCCAAAAAAAGGAGACTTAAATGACATTATAAATTGGAGACCAGTAAGTTTATTATGTAATGACTATAAAATATTGTCTAAAGCTTTAGCAATTAGATTGGGTGAAGTTATTGAATCCATTGTTCATCCAGATCAGTCATATTGCGTACCAGGAAGAAGAATTATGGATAATGTTTCTTTTATTAGAGACATTTTGGACTGTGGAAAAACTTTTGGCGTAGATTTTGGTATGATATCAATTGATCAAGAGAAGGCTTTCGACAGAGTCGAGCATATTTATTTATGGAGTGTTTTAAAAGCCTTTGGTTTTAGTTCAGATTTTATTGCAATGATTAAAATGATGTATTGTGGCGTTGAGAGTATATTAAAGATTAATGGTGACTTATGCTCTCCGTTTAGTGTGTACAGGGGTGTCAGACAAGGCTGTGCGCTGTCAGGCATGTTATACACCTTAGCCATAGAACCATTGTTAAATAAATTAAGAACTGATGTATGTGGTCTGTGTTTACCAAATTGTGTTAATGTTTTTAAGTTATCAGCGTACGCTGATGACGTCATTGTCATAATCAGTGAACCAAATGATGTCAATGTGATGTTGAAGATTTTAGATGATTTTAAAACTCTTTCTTCCGCAAAGGTTAACTGGAAAAAAAGCGAAGCCATATTAGTTGGAAAATGGCCAAAAGGTGAACCAAGAGTTCCTGATGGTTTAAAATGGACAAGAGATGGTTTTAAATATCTAGGAGTTTTTTTAGGAAATGAAAATGTTATAAAAAAGAATTTTGAAGGCACTGTTGAAAAGGTCAAAGGGCGACTGGATAAGTGGAGGTTTTTACTCCCTAAAATTTCTTATAAAGGAAGAATTTTGATTATAAACAATCTGGTTGCCTCTGCACTTTTGCACCGCCTAGCCTGCATAGATCCCCCGGTGGATGTACTGGGGAAAATCCAGTCAATGTTAATAGATTTCTTCTGGGACAGAATGCACTGGGTATCAAATAGTGTTTTGTATTTACCAAAAGACGAAGGAGGTTTTGGTTTGATACACTTTCAGAGCAGAACGGCTGCATTTCGTTTGCAGTATGTACAAAGACTTTTAAAGTGCTCTTCAGAGTCAAGTTGGATGGGAGCTGCCTGTGCAATTCTTCGGAAAATTGAAGGCCTAGGATTGGACAAAACTTTATTCTGGATGGACTCTCAAAGATTAAGACTATCTAATTCTCCAGTTTTTTATCGTAATTTATTCAAAGTCTGGTCCCTATTTAAGAAAAATAGGGAAAGCAATGTCACTTCTCTGTTTTGGCTACTGCAGGAACCTTTGGTCGGTGGCTCACGTTTGGACTTATCACATGAGTTTTCTTTTGCCATACCAGAAAAGACTTTGTGCAACACCAAGTTAACGGTGATTGATCATTTACTTCAAATAGCAGGACCTGCTTTTAAGAATGTGACTGCAATTGCTGAGCATTTAGGACTCAAATCATGCCGTATAGTAGCAGAAGCACTTGTAAAATGGAGATCGGCTCTCACTGAAGAAGAGACAGAACTGTTGGATAAATACTCAAAGGGGTCAATAAATCCTGATTGTAAAGACCCCTTTCCGAGTTTGGGTGTCTCTCCCATTTTGGGAGAATACAACAGTATGTTTTTAGAGTGTAAAGAAGTAATGATTGTGGGTTCAAATGTTGCACTTGGAAAAGAATTGTACAAGGTTTGTGTAAAAGCATTTAATAAGAAATTTTTAGACAACAAGTGTGATACACCATGGCGAAAAATAATCTCTCTCTCTCTCTCTTGCTCTCTCTCTCTCTCTCTCTCTCTTTGTGTCGCTGTCTCTCTCTCTCTGCCTCTCTCTACCCCTCTCACTCTCTCTCTCTCTGTGTGTGTTCTAACTTCCTGTTGATTGTTGAATAGGAATGCCCTAGCGGTGTGGTGGATGAAGAGACATTCAAGTTAATCTACTCCCAGTTCTTTCCTCAGGGAGGTGAGTGTCCTTAAGTGTGTGTGCTGCACCCGTGCCTGACATCCTGTGTATGTCTCTCTCTCTTTCTCTCTCTCATTCTTTCTCTCTCTCATTTTTTCTCGTTCTCTCTCTCATTATTTCTCTCTATCTGCCTCTCCCTTGCTTAGTCTCTCTCTCTCTGTTTCCCCCTCACCCTTCTCACTCTCTCTCTCTCTCTCTTTCTGTTTCCACCTCCCCCTAGTGTCTCTCTCTCTCTCTCTGTTTCCCCCTCCCCCTTGTCTCTCTCTGTCTCTCTCTCTCTCTCTCTCTCTCTGTTTCCCCCTCCCCCTTGTCTCTCTCTCTCTCTCTCTCTCTCTCTCTCTCTTGCTCTCTCTTTCTCTCTGTTTCTCCCTCCCCCTTCTCTCTCTGTCTCTCTCTCTCTCTCTCTGTTCCCCCTCCCCCTTGTCTCTCTGTCTCTCTTTCCCCCTCCCCCTTCTCTCTCTCTCTGTCTTTCAGTCTCTCAGTAACCCCCTCTCTCACTTCCTCCCTCTGTTTCAGACTCCAGCACCTATGCTCGATTTCTGTTCGAAGACTTGGTCACAGGCCTGTCAATCATCCTGAGAGGCTCTATCACAGAGAAACTCAACTGGGCTTTTAACCTCTGACCTCAACAAAGATGGCTTCATCACCAAAGAGGTACGGTGTGTGTGTGTGTGTGTGTGTGTGTTCCAGGAGATGACTGATATCATGAGCTCCATCTATGATATGATGGGGACGTGTACGTACCCCTGTATGCAGAACGATGCACCCAAGGATCATGTCGACAACTTCTTCCAGGTAACACAACTAACCACAGAACTAGGATCAGATTAACAACTTCTTCCAGATAACACAACTAACCACAGATCTAGGATCAGATTAACAACTTCTTCCAGATAACACAACTAACCACAGATCTAGGATCAGATTAGCAATTTCTTCCAGATAACACAACTATCCACAGATCTAGGATCAGATTAACAACTTCTTCCAGATAACACAACTAACCACAGATCTAGGGTCAGATTAACAATTTCTTCCAGATAACACAACTAACCACAGATCTAGGGTCAGATTAACAACTTCTTCCAGATAACACAACTAACCACAGATCTAGGATCAGATTAACAACTTCTTCCAGGTAACACAACTAACCACAGATCTAGGGTCAGATTAACAACTTCTTCCAGGTAACACAACTAACCACAGATCTAGGATCAGATTAACAACTTCTTCCAGGTAACACAACTAACCACAGAACTAGGATCAGATTAACAACTTCTTCCAGATAACACAACTAACCACAGATCTAGGATCAGATTAACAACTTCTTCCAGATAACACAACTAACCACAGATCTAGGGTCAGATTAACAATTTCTTCCAGATAACACAACTAACCACAGATCTAGGGTCAGATTAACAACTTCTTCCAGATAACACAACTAACCACAGATCTAGGATCAGATTAACATCTTCTTCCAGGTAACACAACTAACCACAGATCTAGGATCAGATTAACAACTTCTTCCAGATAACACAACTAACCACAGATCTAAAATCAGATTAACAACTTCTTCCAGGTAACACAACTAACCACAGATCTAGGATCAGATTAACAACTTCTTCCAGGTAACACAACTAACCACAGATCTAGGATCAGATTAACCACTTCTTCCAGGTAACACATTGGTTGAAAAAAAGTACTTAAATGTCATACTTGAGTAAAAAAGTAAAGATACCTTAATAGAAAATGACTCAAGTAAAAGTGAAAGTCACCCAGTAAAATACTACTTGAGTAAAAGTCTGAAAGTATTTGGTTTTAAATATACTTAAGTATCATGTACGGATATCTCAGGGCACACTTTCAATCCTAATGTGTTTGTAGACAATACGGATTTTTAAGGCAATGTAACTGTGTTAGTGGAGATCACATTCAAGGTAAACACAGCAGATGTCGGCTCATTTGGAAATGACCTTTAAATGCTTTGGCAGGTTTCTGATTGAATCCAGGCCCTAGGGTTAGATAAGTCTACCTCCACTGTTTTCTAATTGAATCCAGGCCCTAGGGTTAGATAAGTCTACCTCCATTGTTTTCTAATTGAATCCAGGCCCTAGGGTTAGATAAGTCTACCTCCACTGTTTTCTAGTTGAATCCAGGCCCTAGGGTTAGATAAGTCTACCTCCACTGTTTTCTAATTGAATCCAGGCCCTAGGGTTAGATAAGTCTACCTCCACTGTTTTCTAATTGAATCCAGGCCCTAGGGTTAGATAAGTCTACCTCCACTGTTTTCTAGTTGAATCCAGGCCCTAGTGTTAGATAAGTCTACCTCCACTGTTTTCTAATTGAATCCAGGCCCTAGGGTTAGATAAGTCTACCTCCACTGTTTTCTAGTTGAATCCAGGCCCTAGTGTTAGATAAGTCTACCTCCACTGTTTTCTAATTGAATCCAGGCCCTAGGGTTAGATAAGTCTACCTCCACTGTTTTCTAGTTGAATCCAGGCCCTAGTGTTAGATAAGTCTACCTCCACTGTTTTCTAATTGAATCCAGGCCCTAGGGTTAGATAAGTCTACCTCCACTGTTTTCTAATTGAATCCAGGCCCTAGGGTTAGATAAGTCTACCTCCACTGTTTTCTAATTGAATCCAGGCCCTAGGGTTAGATAAGTCTACCTCCACTGTTTTCTAGTTGAATCCAGGCCCTAGGGTTAGATAAGTCTACCTCCACTGTTTTCTAGTTGAATCCAGGCCCTAGGGTTAGATAAGTCTACCTCCACTGTTTTCTAATTGAATCCAGGCCCTAGGGTTAGATAAGTCTACCTCCACTGTTTTCTAATTGAATCCAGGCCCTAGGGTTAGATAAATCTACCTCCACTGTTTTCTAATTGAATCCAGGCCCTAGGGTTAGATAAGTCTACCTCCACTGTTTTCTAATTGAATCCAGGCCCTAGGGTTAGATAAGTCTACCTCCACTGTTTTCTAATTGAATCCAGGCCCTAGGGTTAGATAAGTCTACCTCCATTGTTTTCCACAGTGTTTTAAACAAAACCTCCTTATTGGTAAACTCAGACCTTATGAACAACCAGGACCAAAATGTCAAATAGAGGTTGCTTATATTTGTCCAGTTTCAGATGTAAGTGTGTAACCTTTACAGTGTGTGGTGTAAAATGGAATGGAAATGTGTTTTTTGCATATCCCACTCTCCCTGAAACACCCTCGGGGAGGAGAAAGGGTTGCATATCCCACTCTCCCTGAAACACCCTCTGAGAAGAGAAAGGGTTGCATATCCCACTCCCCCTGAAACACCCTCGGGGAGGAGAAAGGGTTGCATATCTCACTCTCCCTGAAACACCCTCGGGGAGGAGAAAGGGTTGCATATCTCACTCTCCCTGAAACACCCTCGGGGAGGAGAAAGGGTTGCATATCCCACTCCCCCTGAAACACCCTCGGGGAGGAGAAAGGGTTGCATATCTCACTCTCCCTGAAACACCCTCGGGGAGGAGAAAGGGTTGCATATCCCACTCTCCCTGAAACACCCTCAGGGAGTGAGGTCACGGCCAGGGATCAGAGTTGCATAATCAACTGTTCCTCTGTTTCACTCTGTCAGAAAATGGACAAGAACAAAGATGGCGTGGTCACCATTGAGGAATTTCTGGAGTCTTGTCAAAAGGTGTGTGAGTACCTGCTTGTGTGTCTGTGTGATATTTCAGCAGGATTCTATAGGATATGATTATGTATGACATGATAGAATAATATCTAAAACATCACAATGTGAAGTTTATTTCCCAAATGCAATATCCACAAATGTTTCTCTGAACTGAAAGAATCTAGTGCTGGTTTCAAACCAATATATGTCTGTCATTGAACAACCCCATGCCATGATTAGATGTGGAAAAATCACACAAATCTCTTTCATAAGTTATTGAAATAAAAAAGCGAATTTAACAACATTTCTTAAAATGTGTATATATAGCGTTTTGGAATGAAACTCTATTTATTCAAGAGCCTGTTTCTGCTTTTGTACTGTTTAAACCTTTTCTCCAGCTGCTTCTTACCCATTGTGCTTTTGTCCCTTCCTGCCTCCCGTCCAGGATGAGAACATCATGCAGTCCATGCATCTGTTTGACAACGTCATTTAGTGACACTTCCTGTGGGTGTGGCGTAAGGGACACATATACCCATATTTAGCCCCACAGCCTCCACCCCTAGCTCACCTCATTGGGGCTGTCAGGCGAGTAAAAGGTACACCTCCATGGATCTCCACTCTCTCATCCACCCCTAGAACCTCTCTGCCCCCCAAAAGAGTCACCTACCTGGGGAGGTCGGACAACAGTTAGGGGATCAAGAGCCACGCCATGTTGGAGACCATAGCTCTCATTCTATATGACATCACATTCTCACTGAACAATGATGTATACTATTCTCTAACAACTAGTTGGACAAAATGGTGGACTGTTATTCTTCTAAGGACAAAAGGCTTTAAATCAAACAATAATCTCACTGCTTGGTCTGAACTTGTTAACTGTCAGATGTATTATTGTCAATCAATGAACATTCCCGCAATGTTCCATCTTTCTGTGTTCCGGAATGGAATCTCCTGGCAGCCTCCTGTGATGTCAACTCCAATGTTCAGGTCATTGTCACCAATCAACTACATTACAGTTAAAAATGACTGACAACCACCACTGATTTCTGTATGCTAGCTATGTTAACAGCTTATGTGAAGGGGAGTTAGCATTTAGCAGTGACTTCTTCTAAACCTGAAAAGGGACAACTTCTAAACGTTATGCAGTAATAACAGCCAACTATATCCCAATCAGACTTTAGTAACCACATTGTGGGCCTGTTACAATACATCAATCATGACAGATTTGATGAATATCCACTTTGTTACATCAGATTTGTTGAATGTGTGCCAATCCGGCATCCTCCTCCTATCATCCACGTTCTGCGTTCCATTGACCTCTTTACAGCATCTATAGTCTCTGCATGATGTGTTTTAAAATAACAATAAATAATATGTGATGTAACAGGTTGTGTGTCTTGGTGCTGGACATTGTTCCTTCTGAAAGTGTTGTGTATATTTTGTACAGACATGATGATGAAGGTGAATAAACCACTATTGCTATGCAAACCAATGTAAATGTGTTATCTGTAGTTACTCATTTGTACTGTTCAGTACAAGAGGTGTGATGTTGAAAGATTTCCATTTTATATCTTCTGAAGATACTGTTATAACAAGGTAAAAATAATGACAATGAAGTTTAATCTCAAACGTTGATTAAACACAGTCCACACTTAAGTTTCCTATATATATATATATATATACTGTATATAAATTTACAAAAGTGATAAGAAACATTGCAAGTGGTTGCATCAGGTCACTGAGGCAGAATATGACCTTAAATCTGTCATAAAACCAATAAAAAATGTATATGAAAATATCAAGTAAACGTATATTATGTGTATCTTACAGTATTGTATGATGTAATAGAACTGAAACAGAATATACATGTATTGTTCCTGAGAGGAAACATCAAGAAGAAATTAAACAATGTATAATGTTCTTAGCCTTCATATCAAATCTAACAAGTCTAACTTCAGAAATACAAAGCTAAGTTATGGTCAAAGTTCTTGTGTTCAGATTCTGGGTTTGCTGTAACATATCTTTGTTTTATGTCATGTTACTTAAAATGATTTACAAGATTCCCCTTATTCATTGTTTAAAATGCTAAACTGACCCTAGATCAGCACTCCAACTAAGTTTGAATACAGTAGTCCTGTGTGGCTCAGTTGGTAGAGCATGGTGCATGGGTGTGATTCCCAATGGGGCCACTGGCATGAAAAATGTATCCATGTGTGTAATAAGACGCTTTGGATGAGAGCGTTTCTCTCTCTATATATATATTTTATATCACTTAGTTGGACTATACAGGTCCAGATATACAAGGGGTTTTGTCAGACTTGTGTTCAGGTCTTCTTGGTTCTGGGTTTGTTGACTGTACTGTAGATCACAGAGGAGTCTTCCTGAGCCGTGGGTCTGAGGAGAGAGAAACAGAAATGAAACAGAATCTACGTCCCAAAAAAAGCCATCTTATACTCTTTATAGTGCACTACTTAGACCAAGGGCCTAAATGGCTCTGGTCAAAAGTAGTGCACTAATTAGGGGATAGGGTTCAATTTGGAACAGAGAGAACAGTTCCTCAACTCCCACTCTCATTATCAACATAGTCATTGTCTTGAGAAGTCCATTGTTGGGTTCGTAGTTTAAGGAAATGCCATGTAAACAACGAGTGACCACTAGGGGTAAACTATTTTACTTATTGATGACATCATAGTCTTCTCCAATAAGTAGCAGCAGACGAATGACCTGAAAGGAGAATTTCTGCTTGTTTACAACCACATTTAAAAATATATATGTAAATGGTATGTTATAGAACGGACCAGACCATTTTTTGCGACTTCGTCCATTCTAGCAGCAGGCTACACAGAGAATGAAACAGTTGGACAGGGGAAACAGCACTAGTCACACAAAATGGATAAACTGGAATTAAACTATTTCCTTTGAAGAACTGCCTAAAAATGTCGCCGGAGGACAGGGCCGCCGTTTTATGGGCGCCTAACCAATTCTAGCAGCAGGCTACACAGAGTTGTAACCAATTGTGCTATTATGTGTTTTCGCGTTATTTGTAACTTATTTTGTACATAATGTTTCTGCCATCGTATCCTACGGGAAAAAATAGCTTCTGGATATTAGGACAGTGATCACTCACCTCGGATTGGACAAGGATTTTTTCTTCAACAAGCAGGATGCACAGGATGTACTTAAGACACCCGACAAGGCACAAATCCCCGTCTTTGGCAGGAGACTCAGATCAGGATGCCTTGTAGGGACCCGGCGACGGCGAGTGGGATATCTGCCTTTACCATCAGTATTACTAGTCAACGTACAATCATTGGGCAATAAATTAGACGAGATACGATCACGCATATCCTAACAACGGGACATCAAATGTGTATATTTGTAAACAACAGCTGGTGCTCGAAATCTAAGGAAGTCTCTAGATTTTGATCGCCTGAAGTAGTCTCTCATGATAAGCTGTAGACCACACTATTTGCCAAGAGAATTGTCATCTATATTTTTCGTGGCTGTTTATATACCACCACAGATGGTAAATGTGCAAACAGAGGAGAAAAAAAAACCCTTTACACCACATACAGAGACGCATACAAAGCTCTCCCTCGCCCTCCATTTGGCAAATCTGACCATAATTCCATCCTTCTGATTCCTGCTTACAAGCAAAAACTAAAGCAGGAAGTACCAGTGACTCGTCATGAAAAAAGTGGTCAGATGACGCAGATGCTAAACTACAGGACTGTTTTGCTAGCACAGACTGGAATATGTTCCGGGATTCTTCCGATGGCATTGAGGAGTACACCAAATCAATCACTGGCTTCATCAATAAGTGCATCGATTATGTTGTCCCCATATTGACTGTACGTAGATACCCCAACCAGAAACCATGGATTACCGGCAACATCCGCACTGAGCTAAAGGGTAGAGCTGCAGCCTTCAAGGAGCGGGACTCTAACCTGGATACTTATAAGAAATCCCGCTACGCCCGTGCCAATACAGGACTAAGATTGAATCGTAATACACCGGCTCCGACACTCGTCGGATGTGGCAGGGCCTGCAAACTATTACAGACTACAAAGGGAAGCACAGCCGCGAGCTGCCCAGTGACACAAGCCTACCAGACGAGCTGCAACATTGAGAGCATCCTGACTGGTTGCATCACTGCCTGGTACGGCAACTGCCCGGCCTCCGACCGTAAGGCACTACAGAGGGTAGTGCGTACGGCCCAGTGCATCACTGGGGCGAAGCTTCCTGCCATCCAGGACCTTTATACCAGGCGGTGTCAGAGGAAGGCCCTACAAATTGTCAAAGACTCCAGCCACCCCAGTCATAGACTGTTCTCTCTGCTACCGCATGGCAAGCGGTACCGGAGTGCCAAGTCTAGGTCCAAAAGGCTTCTCAACAGCTTTTATCCCCAAGACATAAGACTCCTGAACAGGTAATCAAATGGGTACCCGGACTATATGCATTGTGGGAGTTTCTAAAAAACAAGTGAAATCGCAAAAAAAGGTGTCTGGACTCTTCTATAACATTTACATAAACAATATAAATGTGGTTGTAAAGCTAACTTCTTTAATGCAGTGTATTCACAATTTTCTAGTATTGGTTCCATGATATTTTTTGCTCACGGTGTGGCAGCACTGGGGCGGTTGAATTTCACAACATCGTACTGGACATCCTCGTCCTGTTTCTGGGGTTGAGGAAGCTGGACGGTGGAGTACAGAGGTACTTCCTGGTTTTCGGAGCGAGTGAAGTGGATGCTGGCGTAGTGAACGTCATCCTGGTCGTCTGTGGACGCGGTCTGTGCTGCAGTAGGGGTCATGGCCATGCTTGAGACGTTGTCATACACTGGACTACAGTCTCCCTGATGGGATGAGGACAGACAACATGAGGAGTAGAAATGTTCCACAAAGCAATACAAATAATCTGATTCTAACAGACTCACCTGTACATTCTCTGATGTGTCTCTTGTGTCAGAGGTGGATTTGGAGGCCTTCTTCCTGTTTTGCACATTCATTCATGTATTTATTCTTGAATGAATCAATTCAGGAAATAAGTTGATAAAAAAGTGTTAGAGTGAAATAATGTTTAAAAGATCACTCACCTGAACCACATGAATCCAGAGAGACAGAGGATGAGAACCAGAACAACCACTATGATTCCTACAGCTGCAGTCAGAACTGGTGTTTGTTTCTCTATAATAGAATATGGATGATATGAGTACAGACATGTTATAAACTGAGAATAAACCAAGTACAGGACAATAATACTATATTTGTTAAGTGATCTCTTCTCAACGTATATATAATTATAAAACAAAGTATGATTAGCCAAAGTATTAATATTATCTTGAAACATGTTGTATTGAAATACTGAAGATGAAACTTCACCTGGTAAAGTTATCATCAGAGTTGTAGAGTTCATAGATCCTCTTCCATTCCAGGCCTCACAGTGGTAATGTCCATTGTCCTTAGACTTGAAGTTACTTATGTTGTAGATCGGTCCAAATCCATGTAGAAAAGCCTTATTCTGAAAGTACCAGGTGTATTTGTTCACAGGTGGGTTGGCATCACTGCTGCAGGTCAGAGTCACTGAACTGCCCTCCACTATTTCACCAGAGGGAATGAATGACACTGAGGTGTTCTTTGGGCCATCTGGTAGACAATATGTAACAAAAAAACAGTTTTATAATGTTTTTGCTTGGGATTGAAATATTCATTTATATGTGATCCTCTGATCAAAAGATGAGGTTAAGATTACTTACAATGAACGTCTACAGACACAGAAGAAGAGTTGAGACGTCCATATATATTCACAGACTCACAGTAGTATTCTCCACTGTCCTCAGAGCTGATGGTTGTGAAGTTGTATGTATTATCAGATCCTGTCAATGAAGCTCCATTCTTCTTGTACCAGGTGTATTTGTCCACAGGTGGGTTGGCATCACTGCTGCAGGTCAGAGTCACTGAACTGCCCTCCACTATTTCACCAGAGGGACTGACTGACACTGAGGTGTTCTTTGGGCCATCTGGTAAAGGAAAACTTGTCAGGTTAGGACCGTAGTATATTTACAGTTAAAGTCAGAAGTTTATACACCTTAGCCAAATACATTTAAACTCAGTTTTCACAATTCCTGACATTTAATCCTATTAAAAATTCCCTATTTTAGGTCAGTTAGGATCCCCACTTTATTTTAAGCATGTGAAATGTCAGAATAATAGTAGAGAGAAGGATTTATTTCAGCTTTTATTTCTTTCATCACATTCCCAGTGGGTCAGAAGTTTACATACACTCAATTAGTATTTGGTAGCATTGCCTTTAAATTGTTTAACTTGGGTCAAACGTTTTGGGTAGCCTTCCACAAGCTTCCCACAATAAGTTGGGTGAATATTGGCCCATTCCTCCTGACAGAACTGGTGTAACTGAGTCAGGTTTGTAGGCCTCCTTGCTCGCACACGCTTTTTCAGTTCTGCCCACAAATGTTCTATAGGATTGAGGTCAGGGCTTTGTGATGGCCACTCCAATACCTTGACTTTGTTGTCCTTAAGCCATTTTGCCACAACTTTGGAAGTATGCTTGGGGTCATTGTCCATTTTGATGACCAATTTGCAGACAGGCTTTAACTACCTGACTGATGTTCCTTCCTCATAATGCCATCTATTTTGTGAAGTCTAGCAGTCCCTCCTGCAGCAAAGAACCCCCACAACATGATGCTGCCACCCCCGTGCTTCACGGTTGGGATGGTGTTCTTTGGCTTGCAAGCCTCCCCCTTTTTCCTCCAAACATAAATATGGTCATCATGGCCAAACGGTTCTATTTTTGTTTCATCAGACCAGAGGACATTTCTCCAAAAAGTGCGATCTTTGTCCCCATGTACAGTTGCAAACCGTAGTCTGGCTTTTTTATGGTGGTTTTGGAGCAGTGGCTTCTTCCTTGCTGAGTTGCCTTTCAGGTTATGTCAATATAGGACTGTTGTTTTACTGTGGATATATTACATACTGTTGTACCTGTTTCCTCCAGCATCTTAACAAGGTCCTTTGCAGTTGATATGGGATTGACATGCACTTTTCGCACAAAAGTACGTTCATCTCTAGGAGACAGAAACCATCTCCTTCCTGAGCGGTATGACGGCTGCATGGTCCCATGGTGTTAATACCTGCGTACTATTGTTTGTACAGATGAACGTGGTACCTTCAGGTGTTTGGAAATTGCTCCCAAGGATGAACCAGACTTGTGGAGGTCTACAATTCTTTTTCTAAGGTCTTGGCTGATTTCTTTTGATTTTCCCATGATGTCGAGCAAGGAGGCACTGAGTTTGAAGGTAGGCCTTGAAATACATCCACAGGTACACCTCCAATTGACTCAAATTATGTCAATTAGCCTATCAGAAGCTTCTAAAGCCATGACATCATTTTTCTGGAATTTTCTAAGCTGTTTAAAGGCACAGTCAGCTTAGTGTATGTAAACTTCTGACCCACTGGAATTGTTATATAGTGAATTATAAGTGATGTAATGTCTGTAAACAATTGATGGAAGAATATCTTGTGTCATGCACAAAGTAGATGTCCTAACAAACTATAGTTTGTTAACATGAAATGTGTGGAGTGGTTGAAAAATGAGTTTTAATGACTTCAACCTAAGTGTATGTAAACATCCGACTTCAACTGTACAAATGACATGGTAAAAATACATTCTCTGTTAAGTCAGAGAACTATCTAAAACTATAACTTATACAAAACGTTAACAAATATACATTTGGAGATGCTATGCTTTAGGACTACTTCATTTAATTCAAATTGTTTAGCTACCTTAGCATTCAAACACTGAGCTGTACTTTACTCACACTTCACATCCATGTTTATGGTCCTAGACCAGTCTGTCCCCATCTCATTCTGGGCCTCACAGTAGTACTCTCCAGTGTCAGATGACTGGATTTGATTGAAGACATGCTGTGGTCCTGTCATACTCTGATAGCCACCTCCATTCTTCTTGTACCAGGTGTAACTCTGCACAGGTGGGTTGGCATCACTGCTGCAGGTCAGAGTCACTGAACTGCCCTCCACTATTTCACCAGATGGACTGACTGACACTGAGGTGTTCTTTGGTTTATCTGATGTAAAAGACCAAACATTTTGTCAAAGTTATATTAACAATGAGTAAAAAATATATACTTTTCCTGTAATGATTGATAAAGTAAGACCTGTCTCTTTTACCTGAATGCATGATACTTGCTAAGTAGAATACTGTCCTACTGTACTGTACTCACACACTGTAGGAGAGCTGAGACCCAGTAGAATACTGTACTGTACTGTACTCACACACTGTAGGAGAGCTGAGACCCAGTAGAATACTGTACTGCACTCACACACTGTAGGAGAGCTGAGACCCAGTAGAATACTGTACTGTACTGTACTCACACACTGTAGGAGAGCTGAGACCCAGTAGAATACTGTACTACTGTACTCACACTGTAGGAGAGCTGAGACCCAGTAGAATACTGTACTGTACTCACACACTGTAGGAGAGCTGAGACCCAGTAGAATACTGTACTACTGTACTGTACTCACACAAAGTAGGAGAGCTGAGACCCAGTAGAATACTGTACTACTGTACTGTACTCACACACTGTAGGAGAGCTGAGACCCAGTAGCATACTGTACTACTGTACTGTACTCACACACTGCAGGAGAGCTGAGACCCAGTAGAATACTGTACTGTACTGTACTGTACACACACTGTAGGAGAGCTGAGACCCAGTAGAATACTGTACTACTGTACTGTACTCACACTGTAGGAGAGCTGAGACCCAGGAGAATACTGTACTACTGTACTGTACTCACACACTGTAGGAGAGCTGAGACCCAGTAGAATACTGTACTACTGTACTCACACTGTAGGAGAGCTGAGACCCAGTAGAATACTGTACTACGGTACTCACACACTGTAGGAGAGCTGAGACCCAGTAGAATACTGTACTCACACTGTAGGAGAGCTGAGACCCAGTAGAATACTGTACTACTGTACTGTACTCACACACTGTATGAGAGCTGAGACCCAGTAGAATACTGTACTACTGTACTGTACTCACACACTGTAGGAGAGCTGAGACCCAGTAGAATACTGTACTACTGTACTGTACTCACACACTGTAGGAGAGCTGAGACCCAGTAGAATACTGTACTACTGTACTGTACTCACACACTGTAGGAGAGCTGAGACCCAGTAGAATACTGTACTACTGTACTGTACTCACACTGTAGGAGAGCTGAGACCCAGTAGAATACTGTACTACTGTACTCACACTGTAGGAGAGCTGAGACCCAGTAGAATACTGTACTACTGTACTGTACTCACACACTGTAGGAGAGCTGAGACCCAGTAGAATACTGTACTACTGTACTGTACTCACACACTGTAGGAGAGCTGAGACCCAGTAGAATACTGTACTACTGTACTGTACTCACACAATGTAGGAGAGCTGAGACCCAGTAGAATACTGTACTACTGTACTGTACTCACACACTGTAGGAGAGCTGAGACCCAGTAGAATACTGTACTACTGTACTGTACTCACACACTGTAGGAGAGCTGCGACCCAGTAGAATACTGTACTACTGTACTCACACACTGTAGAAGAGCTGAGACCCTCATGGCCTTTTACAGCACAGGAGTAACTGTCTTCATCCTCACTGCTGATGGAGTACATGGGGAAGGAGTCATCTTGTACATTCTGTCCGTTCTTGTACCAGATGTAGGTGGGGTTGGGGTTGTCAGTCAGAGTACAGGTGGTGCTACAGGTCAGTGTCCTCTGTCCCTCTGTAGCAGGAGTCACCTTCACCTGCAGGTCTGAATGAAGAGAGAATAAAAACGTAAAATAACAACACTCATCATTTCCACCTACTATTAGTAGATATAAAGTAGTTACAGTATATCATAATGTTCTGTAAGTGTCCTATTACCAGTTTATCATAATGTTATGTAAGTGTAGTATTACCAGTATATCATAATGTTCTGTAAGTGTAGTATTACCAGTATATCATAATGTTCTGTAAGTGTAGTATTACCTGTATATTATAATGTTCTGTAAGTGTAGTATTACCAGTATATCATAATGTTCTGTAAGTGTAGTATTACCAGTATATCATAATGTTCTGTAAGTATAGTATTACCTGTGACAGTCAGTGTTGTTCCTGGGAAACTATGACCCCATTTAAAGTAGTATGTTTTAAAAGTGAAGCGATACTCAGCTGAGTCCTCCTCTCTCAGATCTGAGATTCTCAGGGTGGAGGGACCTTCGTATGTTTCAGTGTTCTTCACACGACCTGTATACTCTGTGTCTGTAGTTAGGTCTTCAGGGGTCGACTTATCACTTCTAAACCAGAATGTTGATGTGGCGTAATAATAATAATAATAATCAACATAAGTACAGGATATGACCACTGTTGACCTCTTCAAGGCACAGATTCTCCTCTTGGTGTAAGTCACTCTGCTGCAGCTCTGACCATCAACACCTGTAATATAATGACATGAGGACTTAGTTCTTTTTAGAAATGATAATAGTTCTCAAATGATGAAGTGAAACCAACACACACAGAGGTTACACAGTATTACAATGATGTATTAAATAAACACTCACACACTGCAGGAGAGTGAAGATCCTCATGGTCTTTTACAGCACAGGAGTAGCTGTCTTCATAATAAGTGTTGACTGAATAGGGAGAAGTGTTCTTAGTTACTATCTGTCCGTTCTTGTACCAGATGTAGGTGGGGATACCAGTCAGAGGACAGCTGGTGGTAATACAGGTCAGTGTCACCCAATCTTTCCAACTTGTAGGAGTCACCTTCACCTGCAGAGCTGGAGTAGATCACGACATTAAAACCCTGAATCACCTGTTCTCTAGTTTAATCACATGATGCAAGACATTCTCAAAAACATGTCATTCTACATCTATTTCATATATAAAATCTAATTACTAGATCTAAATGGACAGTAGATATTAATTAAACAGACTAGCAGTAAAAAGCATGTTACTGTACCTGTGACAGACAGAGTGACTCCAGGAGAGCCAGTATATTTCCCTCCTTCCTGATCTGTTGTAAATCTAAACTTGTACTCAGCTGAGTCAGTCTCTCTCAGGTCTGTGATTTTCAGGGTACAGTCTTTATTCTTATCCCCACTGTACTCCACATGACCTTTGTAGTCTGGGTCATCACTCAAACTCACATAATTCCCATCAGCATCATATTTAGTGAACCAGAAGGTTGTTGTGACATTATAACCACTGGGATATGTGTAAGAGCAGGACATCTCCACTGTTGATCCCTTCAAGGCACAGATACTCTGAGTGGTATAAGTCACCCTCCATCCATTCTGACCCAGTACCACTGAAACACAGTCACACAACACAATGGTATCAGAATCAGGCCAAGGTCTATTGGCTCACACTAACAGCAGGGTTTGTCCACACTTTGTTGCCATAGTTGCTGAATTGAGTGTGAATAGAAACCACAGATAAGCATCTCTCAGTGAGGTGTGAAAGATAACTATTTAAAGTGAAGTAGAGACTCCTAACAGAACACACCAGAATAACATTATGATTATTATACTTTTAGAAACGTCTGTAGATTGTAAAACAGATCAACTAAAAGATAAGAATGAGACCAAACCTGTTACAGACCAGAGAAAGACCACCAACACACTTCCTGTTGTTATCAAGGACATTGTTGAATATAAGAATGAGACCATACCTGTTACAGACCAGAGAAAGACCACCAACACACTTCCTGTTGTTATCAAGGACATTGTTGAATATAAGAATGAGACCATACCTGTTACAGACCAGAGAAAGACCACCAACACACTTCCTGTTGTTATCAAGGACATTGTTGAATATAAGAACGAGACCATACCTGTTACAGACCAGAGAAAGACCGCCAACACACTTCCTGTTGTTATCAAGGCCATTGTTGCATCTCCCACCCTGCAGTCTTAGAAACATAAACAACTCAATCTATAGCTGGTAAATTACAGGGATATCGCTTCTTCCGGTAAGAGTAAGGGAGGGGGGCGGGCTTTATTAGTTAACAGATTGTGTAATCCGAGACATTACTGTTAAGGAACAGTTTTGTAGCCTGGACATTGAGCTGTTAGCCGTTAGCCTGAGACCCTACTATTTGCCGAGGGAATTCACAGCGGCCATTGCTGTTATTGCTTACATCCCGCCCTCCGCGGACGCAAACATATCCATTTATTAAATTAAATCTACTTGACGAACTATACAAAACAATAACGACGTATAACAAACTTGCTTCTCCAAGACTGACATAGACAAGACAATGAACCACACAACGGTGTGGGACATGACAACTAATATAGGATCCCCAATCAGAGACAACGCATAGCAGCTACCTCTAATTGGGGACCCAACACAACACAGAACTAGAATACTAGATCTGTCAGGCTCTGACCATGGCCAAATAGAGTAGCAAAAGGCTTCTCTATGGCCAGACCCTGACACAAACACAGCGTGTGATTTTAACCATGCATCTCTCTCTTCAACGCTGCCCACGTTCAAACAGTTTGTGAAGTGCCCAACCAGGAATAATAAAACTCTGGAGTTGTTATATGCTAATATGAATCAATCTGTCTGTCTGTCTGTCTGTCTGTCTGTCTGTCTGTCTGTCTGTCTGTCTGTCTGTCTGTCTGTCTGTCTGTCTGTCTGTCTGTCTGTCTGTCTGTCTGTCTGTCTGTCTGTCTGTCTGTCTGTCTGTCTGTCTGTCTGTCTGTCTGTCTGTCTGTCTGTCTGTCTGCCTGCCTGCCTGCCTGCCTGCCTGCCTGCCTGCCTGCCTGCCTGCCTGCCTGCCTGCCTGCCTGCCTGCCTGCCTGCCTGCCTGCCTGCCTGTCTGCCTGCCTGTCTGCCTGCCTGCCTGGTGTCATTTAGGACACAAAAATATAAACTCACATCATCATAGACTTGAGTGGATGGTGTGTAAATAACATCCCCATAATAGTTTGGTAATATGGTGTGTGTCAGTGGTATCGGCAGGTAGATTAGCAGTTAAGTGTTGGGCCAGTAACTGAAACATTGCTAGTTCAAATCCCCGAGCGGGCAAGGTGGAAAAATCTGCCCTTGAGTAACACACACACACACCTTTTATACCATAATTATATCATAGCGTCCGTATTCACAAAGTGTCTCAGAGTAGGATCTAGGATTAGTTTTCCCTGTTAGATATAGACCAGGTGGACCTGATCCTATATCAGCACTTCAAGTCTGAGACCCTTGAGTTCTTGACTTATGGCTAAAAACAAAAAACAATATTTCAAGATATCAAGAGTACTTACAGACTGAAGGGGAGAGGTCTTGTACAGTGAGTCGACTAACTGGTAGTGAGTGGAAACTGTTAGTAAGTGTCAGTTCTGTGGTTGATACATATTTAAAGTAGTCAGAACACAAGTAGCTGATGCAGAAATGTCATTTCCTTCCTCTTTAAGACATTAACATGCATGACGACCAGAACAGCAAGTCAGAAAGAGGTTTTACTGTATTTCAATAGAAAATATACAACATACTGCATATCTAGTGGCCTTTCTTCATTTGAGTGGGATTACAGTTTTTAAAATGGGCAAGATTTCCATTGACTACATACAGTTGAAGTCGGAAGTTTACATACACTTAGGTTGAAGATATTAAAACTCATTTTTCAACCACTCCACAGATTTCATGTTAACAAATTATAGTTTTGTCAAGTCGGTCAGGACATCTACTTTGTGAATGACACAAGTAATTCTTCCAACAATTGTTTATAGACAGATTATTTCACTTATAATTCACTATTTCACAAGTTTACATACACTAAGAAGTTTACATACACTACGCTGACTGTGCCTTTAAACAGCTTGGAACATTCCAGAAAATTATGTAATGGCTTTAGAAGCTTCTGACATAATTTGAGTCAATTGGAGGTGTACCTGTGGATGTATTTCAAAGCCTACCTTCAAACTCAGTACCTCTTTGCTCGACATCATGGGAAAATGAAAAGAAATCAGCCAAGACCTAAAAAAAAAAGTGTGGTTCATTCTTGGGAGCGACTGCACATGGGGACAAAGATCGTACTTTTTGGAGAAATGTCCTCTGGTCTGATGAAACAAAAATAGAACTGTTTGGCCATAATGACCATCGTTATGTTTGGAGGAAAAAGGGAGAGGCTTGCAAGCCAAAGAACACCATCCCAACGTGAAGCACAGGTGTGACAGCATCATGTTGTGGGGGTGCTTTGCTGCAGGAGCGACTGGTGCACTTCACAAAATCAGTCAGGTAGTTAAAGCCTGTCCGCAAATGGGTCTTCCAAATGGACAATGACCCCAAGCATACTTCCAAAGTTGTGGCAAAATGGCTTAAGGACAACAAAGTCACGGTATTGGAGTGGCCATCACAAAGCTCTGACCTCAATCCTATAGAACATTTGTGGGCAGAACTGAAAAAGCTTGTGCGAGCAAGGAGGCCTACATACCTGACTCAGTTACACTAGTTCTGTCAGGAGGAATGGGCCAAAATTCACCGAACTTATTGTGGGAAGCTTGTGGAAGGCTACCCGAAACCTTTGACCCAAGTTAAATAATTGAAAGGCAATGCTACCAAATACTAATTGAGTGTATGTAAACTTCTGACCCACTGGGAATGTGATGAAAGCAATAAAAGCTGAAATAAATCCTTCTCTCTACTATTATTCTGACATTTCACATTCTTAAAATAAAGTGGTGATCCTAACTGACCTAAGACAGGGAATTTTTACTAGGATTAAATATCAGGAACTGTGAAAAACTGAGTTTAAATGTATTTGGCTAAGGTGTTTGTAAACTTCCTACTTCAACTGTACATAATCATGTTATGTGTCGGACCCCAATAAGACTAGCTGTCGCCATTGGCGTCGTCTAATGGGGATCCTATTGATTCAAAATTAAATCATGTAAACAATGTGTTTACTATAGCCCACTATTTGGAATGTTTATAGTATGTTAGAATGTGTTTACTATAGCCCACTATTTATAATGTTTCTCATATCTTAGAATGTGTTGACTATAGCCCACTATTTATAATGTTTCTCATATCTTAGAATGTGTTTACTATAGCCCACTATTTGCAATGTTTATAGTATGTTAGAATGTGTTGACTATAGCCCACTATTTATAATGTTTCTCATATCTTAGAATGTGTTTACTATAGCCTATATTTTAAATGTTTATAGTATGTTAGAATGTGTTGACTATAGCCCACTATTATAATGTTTCTCATATCTTAGAATGTGTTTACTATAGCCCACTATTTGGAATGTTTATAGTATGTTAGAATGTGTTGACTATAGCCCACTATTTATAATGTTTCTCATATCTTAGAATGTGTTTACTATAGCCTATATTTTAAATGTTTCTCATATCTTAGAATGTGTTGACTATAGCCTACTTTTTTGTAGTGGTGTGCAGGGGCGCCAACATAAAGGCCGGTGATGCTTCTCGGGTAAAGAAGCTGATCAGGAAAGCTAGCTCCTTTCTGTGGAATAACCTTGACACTCTAGAGGAGGAGAGACGGATCCTGGCCAAACTGCTGGCCATCATGGACAACGTCACCCACCCTCTGAATGCCATGGTTATGATGCAGAGGAAAACAACAGACTGGGATGTGCTCTGTGAGGCTCATGGGGAGGACATTGATGGACTTACTGACTGCATAACAGACTATATCAATTTTTGTGTAGACAACACTGTACCCACCATGAAGGTACACTGTTTTCCAAATAATAAACCCTGGGTCACCAGCGACCTGAAGGCCCTGCTGAATGAGAAGAAGAGAGCCTTCAAGGAGGGGTACAAGGACAAATTGAAATGCGTCCAGAGGGAGCTGAAGTTGCGGAGCCAGGTGAGAGAGGTGTGGATAGGTATGAGAAATATCACTGGCTTCAAGCTTCAAAAAGTCAAACAGTGGGCAGACGGAGGGTACCCAGGACAGAGCCAATGAGCTGATCTAATTTTTTAACAGGTTCGATACTGGCCCTGTCCACCTCCCCTTCAGTTCCCCAGACCCTTAGTCTCCTGGGTCACGGACTACCTGACCGGTAGGCCACAATTTGTGCGACTACAGAGCTGTGTGTCAGAACAGGCAGTGAGCAACACAGGGGCCCCCCAGGGAACGGTCCTGTCCCCCTTCCTGTTCACCCTCTACACCTCGGACGTCAGATATAATTCTGAAACATGCCACCTACAGAAGTTCTCGGATTACTCTGCAATTGTAGGGTGCATCAGGGGTGGGCAGGAGGAGGAGTACAGGAGCACAATCACAATATTTTTATACTTTCTCCATACAGCCACTATGTATCATTTATCGTGTATCTGTCTTTTGTGTATTTCGTTCTGGCATTTTGCACCTGCCCTGTGTTTTTCGTAGCTGCTTGATAAAGAAATTTCCCCTCGGGGATCAATAAAGTACCTATCTATCTATCCATCCATCAATCCATCCATCCATCCATCCATCCATCCATCCATCCATCCATCTATCTATCATGTGTTAACTATACAGTGGCCTACTATTTGTAATGTTCATAATATCTTAGAATGTGTCGACTATAGCCTATATTTGAAATGTTTCTCATATCTTAGAATGTGTTGACTATAGCGTACCTGTCACGAGTCAGGATGGTGAGAGACCAAGGCGCAGGGCAATCATAGTTCGACATTATTTATTGAATTATAAATAATCAGAACGAACAAACACGATCTACAAACATAACGTACAAAATGAAACGTGTTTTTACAAACAAAACGTAGCATACTTACTGGACCGGTGACTTTTGAAATACACATATATACAATGACCCACAGCCCCGGTGTGGAAACATACAAACATATGTAGGATCCCTAATTAGAGACAATGCACTGCAGCTGCCTCTAATTAGGGATCCCATACAAACCACCACCAGACCCAGAAATGAAAGACACTGTCAGACTCTGACCATGGATACATAGAGAAGCAAATAGGCTTCTCTATGGCCAGAGCCTGCCAGTACTATTTGGAATGTTTATAGTATCTTAGAATGTGTTGACTATAGCCTACTATTTATAATGTTTATAGTATCTTAGAATGTGTTTACTATAGCCTACTATTTATAATGTTTATCAAATCTTAGAATGTGTTGACTATAGCCTACTATTTATAATGTTTATAGTATCTTAGAATGTGTTGACTATAGCCTACTATTTATAATGTTTATAGTATCTTAGAATGTGTTTACTATAGCCTACTATTTATAATGTTTATCAAATCTTAGAATGTGTTGACTATAGCCTACTATTTGGAATGTTTATAGTATCTTAGAATGTGTTGACTATAGCCTACTATTTGGAATGTTTATAGTATGTTAGAATGTGTTGACTATAGCCTACTATTTGGAATGTTTATAGTATCTTAGAATGTGTTTACTATAGCCTACTATTTATAATGTTTATAGTATCTTAGAATGTGTTTAATATAGACTACTATTTATAATGTTTATAGTATCTTAGAATGTGTTTAATATAGCCTACTATTTGGAATCTTTATATCTTAGAATGTGTTTAATATAGCCTACTATTTATAATGTTTATAATATCTTATAATGTGTTGACTATAGCCTACTATTTATAATGTTTATCATATCTTAGAATGTGTTTAATATAGCCTACTATTTATAATGTTTATAGTATCTTAGAATGTGTTGCTTGCTGTTCTGAGTTCTACATGGAACAGGTCAAAGCTAAATGTATATATATTTATATTATTATTTATCCATGCCTTATTTTTCCAGGTAAATTGACTGAGAACACATCCTCATTTACAGCAACAAGCTGGGGAATAGTTACAGGGGAGAGGAGGGGGGATGAATGAGCCAATTAAAAGCTGGGGAGGATCAGGTTGCATGAGGGCCAGATTGGTAATGTTACCTAGGATACTGGGGTTAACACCCCTGACCTTATGATAAGTGCCATGGGATGTTTAGTGACCACAGAGCTAGGACATCCGTTTAATGTCCCATCCCAAAGACGGCACCCTACACTGGGCAATGTCCCCAATCACTGCCCTGGTGCATTGGATTCATTTATTTTTGGACCATCCAACACCACTTCCAGCAGCGCATCTGGTCATACGTCCAGGAACTGACCAAGGTCAACAACGGCTTAGCTTCAGAGGCAAGCCAGCAGTGGAATACAGGGTGGTATACTGCTGACATTTGGTCAATTCCATTGGCTTGTAAGTAAGCATTTCGCGACAAGGTCTACACATGTTGTATTCTGTGGATTTGACATAACATTTGATTTTCATTATATTCTACAAATGTACACTAATCAGCTGCGTGTAAATGTCTACTGAAGGTTCCAGTGTTCTAGACTAGATCTCTCTACTGACATCTCAACATTACTGCACCATCCTAATAATAATGTCCTCAATAATGTTGGACTAATAACATAACAAACTGGCAATACATCAGATAGAATGGTGAAACACAACACTGGCTACTTGACAAAGTCACATTTAATTACACAAACACTGACGTCTGTAGTATTACAACATGCCACTTTCATTCTGTTACACCGACTTTGTCCCAAATGACACCCTAATCCATATATAGTGCACTGCCTTTGATCCCTCTAGGCCTGGGGCCTGTTTCAGAAAGGAGGTTAAGTGAAAACTCTGAGTATGTTAACCCTGAAATGAGGGAAACTCTGGGTTTCCCGTTTCAGAATGGGAGGTATATCAAACCCGAGAAAGCAGAGTAAGTCGAACCCGTTTCTGAAAGAGAGGTAACTTATACTCAGAGTCGGTTACCATGGTAACCTGGTCGGGAGCAGGTTCTCTTCTGTAAACCCAGAGTTTCTTGCGGTCTCCTCCCCTTTCTTAAAGAGGAAGCGGTGTTTAAACACCTCATTCATTCTTCCGGTACATTCATTCATTGCGCACATTTCAGTTACGCAGAGAGCATCAAAGGGAATGAAATGGCATGTCCTTTTATGGACGATCCTGTTGATGAAGAGGCTGTATTAATTCGTAGGGAGTTACATTTACGTCGGGAGAGGATTTTGAGGCCCAGAGTGGATTTTTTGTCATATCCCTATGCATTTTTATTTGAGCGGTACCGTTTTTCTTTACAGTCAATAAGATACATCCATAATCTCATCCATCCTTACATCAGAAACATCAGCCATCGCGGCCGTGCTCTTACATCCGAGCAGATGCTTTGCGTTGCCTTACGTTTCTTTGCAAATGGTAGTTTTCTGTATAACATCGGGGATGCAGAACATATTAGTAAGGCTACTGTTTGCAGAGCAGTCAGGAAAGTGTGCCTCGCCCTTAAGCGCTTTCTGAGAAGTTTTGTGTTGTTTCCTGGGCACAAACCAGTGAGAGTCATCAAAGAGGAGTTTCACAGGATTGCAGGTCAGTGGTGTATAAATCGGTTTAAATGAGGCTAACCTGATAAATGACATTCAGTTAAGAATATCTTGCTGCGACCCCTGGAAGTAACCTAATAATTAGAATTCCCTTTAGGATTTCCGAATGTGGTTGGATGCATTGATGGCACACATATTCCGATCATGGCACCTTCTGAAAATGAAGCGGATTATGTCAACAGGAGGTCCATCCACAGTATTAATGTGCAGGTACACTGGCAGCCTACTGTTTCTAATGGTCAAAGACTACATCACAATACTGTACATGTCTCATTCTTTGCACTGTCAATATCATATGTGATGCTGCACATATAATCACAAATGTGGAGGCCAAGTGGCCCGGCTCTGTTCATGACTCAAGAATGTATCGGGAATCAACCCTGAGCAACAGACTGGAAAGGGGTAAGTAAATGTATGTCCTATACACATATTTCAATGTATGCACTACACACTTACAGGGGAATTTCTATGCAGCTCTAAAGCAATGTGAACTTTCTTACAGGAGAGAATGATGGCTTTCTGCTGGGAGATGGGGGTTACCCATGCCGACCAAATCTTATTACCCCTTACCCAGAACCTGAACCAGGCCCCCAGCAGCGCTTCAATGTGGCACACTGCAGGACGAGAGCCGGGTGGAGATGACCATAGGCCTGTTGAAAGCACGTTTCCAGTGCCTACGTCACCTCAGGGTAACCCCTGAAAGGGCCTGCGACATTATTGTGGCATGTGTTGTTCTCCATAATATTGCCATAATTAGAGGGGAGCAACACCCTGCCCTGAGGAAGACCCCATCAACCCTGCAGATTTCCAGGATGGAAGGGTAGTCCGGGATATGATATGCCGCAATGTCTTCTCAGATTAATCATGATATCCACCACCACCACCACCAAAAAAAAAAAAAAGTTAGATTTTAATATAGTTTCAATACTTCCTAGAATTCACCTGTGACCATACACTCACCTCTCGCTTTTGTTTCAGAATCTCGATTTCCAGATCTGCCTTTTGGATCTGGCGGTCCAAGTATACAAGTTCTTTGCTGTTTTTTTCTATCTTTTTAATAAGAAGAAGTCTATATAACTCCTTAACTGGCAACTGAAAATACAGTAGATTAGAGTTACATAATGTAGTTCTAAAATTCTACAGAATTAAACTGTGGCATTTACTGTAAATCACTGAACTGTGTTCATCTGTGCACCAGACGTTGATGGACCTTCCTCCTGCTGTTCTTCCACACTCTGGGGGGGTAGAGATAAGAATGACCATTTATAGATATAAACTTAGATTCTATAGGCTACTCCACATAAAAACGTGAATGTGTAGATTGTTTGATGTGTAGACACATAATATTAACATTACCTCTGTAGGCCTCTCTGTGGCAGCAGAAACGGTTTCTTCATCCCCATCATCCTGTGAAGATGAGCATTTCATAGAGTACACTTTATAATACTATTTGTCATAATTTATGGTGTATTGAGTTGCTACTTACAACTGCCTGGGGTTCTGTTGGGACAGGAGGCTCCAAGAGACAGATATTACCATCAGAATCTGTTGGGACTTACGAAAAACCCAACCCAAAGTAATATAAATGGAAATATCACAAAAAGTCTATATAAAAAATAACACATACTGTAGGTAGACCTCTTACATTTTATGAAGGCACTTAAATCTTCTGGAGTGACTGGCTCTGATGAAGTCCCTCCAGGACGTCAGTATTGGCCTTCCAGCATTCAGGCTCAGGGCCATCTCCTCTGCATTTGTCAGAGGTGGTGGTGCAGGTCCTCACCCCGTTTTGCGAGCCTCTGCCTTCTTTCTGTTGGCTGAGTAGTCAAATGAGAATGAACATTTAGACCTATGTCAAAAATGCTGCTGCACTGACACTGAATGTTATTTAATATGTCAAATGTTTGTAAAGCCAGGTACCCTACACCCATGATGTGCTCAAGGCTTACCTGATTGAATTATGTTTTTATATTTCATTTTAAGCTGCTGCCACGTTCTTTTCATGCCTGCAGGATTGCACCTATACATGAAAATTAAATTAATAGGTTTAATAAAATGCTGTTCTTCCAGTTTCACCTCTGATATTATAACAGTTGGGAATTTAATAGTTCTTAATTACTAACTACAAATTACATCTTCAACAAGTCTAATTAGATTAATGTAATAATTACTATCTCTAGAAAGTATTGGTCTACTTACTTATTAATTACTTTCTAAATCCCAAATCTGATCAAGAAACTGCACATATAATGCTTTCAAATAAACAATATACAATTGCATGAATTATCCTTGAATTGACCAAAGTGTGTAGAGGGAGAAGGTTACATTAAAAATATACCTTTTAAAATTTGATGTTAAATCCACTATTGTTTTATACAGAATTGTTTTATAGTCTTTAGATTACTTAGTAATTAATTACACCCAACACTGTATAAAAGTAATTAAAATGTCAACTTACGCATTGACCCAAGCTAACTCTCTGTCCTTCGCCAATGCAGCAGTGTTGCTTTTTTTTTAAATACGTGTTCAAATTCTCCATATGCTTGCATAAGAACATCCAGTTCTGCTGGTGAGAAATATGCAGACCTCCTTTTGTCTGACGCTGTTGCCATGGTGACTCATAATATCTGTGCTCCATTGATAATGGCTTTTTATAGTTGTGGTGCACGCGCTTAACTCAGTCAGTCAACTTAGAGTTGATTGAACTAACTAATTTCAGCTGTTCTGTAACCGAAAACTCAGTTTCCCATCTCAGGGTAAGTCAACTCAGAGTTCAAGTTTTGAACCTCCTTATTGAAACAGGCCCCTGGTATGGTATCTGTGTGTGTTTATGTGCGTAAAAAAGGCCAGCCCTCTCAACGTGATTGGCCGCCAGCCCTGTCAATCACCCTGTTCATCCAACCAATCAGGGCACTTGGATGCGCTGTAGGGCACCGCCTCCCCTCACCTTCAGTTAGTGCGTGGCATCGTCAGTCTTGAGAAGTGTTGTGTTGCTGACAGACTTTTGACATGCAGTTCCTTCCTGAAGAGTGAGTCCAGCGAATATAACCACACTATAAAACATCTTCAAATGGAAACAGCTGTGTCTGCATGTTTGGTGGTGATGAACATCAAGAGTAGAGTGACAGGCCTCAACATCATGTTCTGACCCGACACCACTATAGTGGGCAGAACCAAAACCATTCAACATTAAGTACGTAGTGGGCCTCGGCATATCCAGCTAACCGCTCAGATGAGCTCCAGCTAGCTGTTTGTACATTTAAAAAACTGCAAGGGTCTGGATGTCCTCTACTAAACACTATGTACTGATTCAGAAATGTGTGAAAGACCACAGGATGTCCAGCAAAGGATGTCAGGGCAAAGGGTTTTTATTGTGACCACAACAAGGCCCTTCGGTTCACTTTGGGTACTCATACAACAGGGTTTCTGGGTTCAGTTTGGGTACTCATACAACAGGGTTTCTGGGTTCACTTTGGGTACTCATACAACAGGGTTTCTGGGTTCAGTTTGGGTACTCATACAACAGGGTTTCTGGGTTCACTTTGGGTACTCATACAACAGGGTTTCTGGGTTCACTTTGGGTACTCATACAACAGGGTTTCTAGGTGGAAAGAGATATGGACATAGAATTAACCATGTAGAGTTATACACAAATGCTATACAAGACAATTAGGCTTATACATATTCACAAGTTAATCTAAATACAATAAACCATGTTCTCAATTGAACACTATAAAGATAAACATGCATAATACTGCAGTGACTGAATCACAGATCAATGAACATTGATGGCTAAATGGTAAGCAGTCTCCGGCAGGGCCTGAAGCTAGCATTAGCCATGTCACGTCTGCTAGAAGGCTAGGATAAAGTACCAGGCCTGGAAAATAACCACCATGTTGGAAAGGCACTGCCACGGTAGCATACAATCACACCAGTAAGGACTGAATGGTGAGGTAATGGCATCAGACTGAACAGCCCCCATGTAGCCTTAGCATTATCATTAGGGGTGGGCTACAAACATTTAGCAGGCTAGCCAGGTCATGCTAACAAATGATCAGCAAAGGCACATACAAACAGACTTTACTATCAACACTCAACTAGGGCTACTTACATTGTTTTACACACACAGTAACCATAGTAACAATTTCTTTGTTATTTCTTTGTACTGCTCCCATTTCCCTCTTTATAGTCACATTAGCCCCGCCCAGTATGCGGGCCCTAGCAAGGTAATTAGAGGACAAAGGAGCAGCGATTGGCTTGTTGGCAGGTCAATCGTGGTCTGTAAGGCCTTTATAACAGTGTGTGTGCGTGTGTGTGTGTGCGTGTTTGTGTGTTCCAGGAGATAAAAGATATCATGTGCTCCATCTATGATAAGATGGGGATGTGTACAGACCCCTGTATGGAGAACAACGCCACTAAGGAGCACGTTGACAAGTTCTTCTAAGTAACAACCAACCACAGATTTAGGATCAGATTTCTAAATAATTTCTTCACCAAGCTATTTAAGGAATAGACGTGACGACTATCTCACATAATGAAAAACGCCAAAGTAATGCACATATAGGGAGTAGGGTGACAAATGATTGTACTTTGTAGGGAATAGGGTACCATTTGGGACACACACTAAAAGTTAGACTATACCTTTCAACTTTTACTCTGTGTCTCACTCTGTCAGAAAATGGCCTGTGTGTGTGTGTGTGTGTGTGTGTGTGTGTGTGTGTGTGTGTGTGTGTGTGTGTGTGTGTGTGTGTGTGTGTGTGCGCGCTTGTGAGTGTGATATTTGAGCATGATTCTATAAGACAGAATATGAACTTTTAAAGGTGAGATTTTCACTGGACAGTTACTTTAAGAACCTGCTTCTGCTATTCTACTGTTTAATGAAGAATATGCTCACCGGGTGGGAGCACTGGGGTGGCAGCACTGGGGTGGCAGCACTGGGGCGGTTGAATTTTCACAACATCGTACTGGACATCCTCGTCCTGTTTCTGGGGTTGAGGAAGCTGGACGGTGGAGTACAGAAGCACTTCCTGGTTTTTGGAGCGAGAGAAGTGGACGCTGGCGTAGTGAACATCATCCTGGTCGTCCGTGTCCGCTGTCTGTGCTGCAGTAGGGGTCATGGCCATGCTTGAGACGTTGTCATACACTAGACTACAGTCTCCCTGATAGGATGAGGATAGACAACATGAGGAGTGGAAATGCCCCACAAAGAATACACAGTCATCTTCTGAATCACAGTCATCTTCTGATTCCAACAGACTCACCTGTCCATCGCCTGTTGTGTCTCTTGTTTCAGATGTGGATTTGGAGACCTTCTTCCTGTTTTGTAAATGAATGAATGAATGAATGAATGAATGAATGAATATATTCTTGAAATAATGAAGGAAGGAATTAAGTGAATAAAAAGTGTTAGAGTGAAATAATGTTTAAAAGATCACTCACCTGAACCACATGAATCCAGAGAGACAGAGGATGAGAACCAGAACAACCACTATGATTCCTACAGCTGCAGTCAGAACTGGTGTTTGTTTCTCTATAATAGAATATGGATGATATGAGTACAGACATGTTCTAATAAACTGAACATTATTTTAATAATACAGAATATCAATGTAATACTTTTTAATACTTGGGGATTTTATAAACCAACCTGTAGTTATAAACCAACCTGTAGTTATAAACCAACCTGTAGTTATAATCCAACCTGTAGTTATAAACCAACCTGTAGTTATAAACCAACCTGTAGTTATAAACCAACCTGTAGTTATAAACCAACCTGTAGTTATAAACCAACCTATAGTTATAATCCAACCTGTAGTTATAAACCAACCTGTAGTTATAAACCAACCTGTAGTTATAAACCAAAGTACAATATTTAAGATTAGGTTGAAACATGTAGTTTTGTATTGAAGTATTAAAGATGAAACGTTACCTGCTACAATGATCATCAGAGCTGTAGACTTATTGGATGCTATTTTATTCTCAGCCTGACAGTAGTATTCTCCTCTGTCCTCAGAGCTGATGGTGGTGATCCTGTAACTCTGTCCTGATGCTTTCAGTGAAGCTCCATTCTTCTTGTACCAGGTGTATTTGTCCACAGGTGGGTTGGCATCACTGCTGCAGGTCAGAGTCACTGAACTGCCCTCCACTATTTCACCAGAGGGACTGACTGACACTGAGGTGTTCTTTGGGCCATCTAGTGGACAATATATGTAACAACACATTATTCATACATAGTGCTTTACATTAGGAGCATCATGGAACATTTACATTTAAATATGTGCCATTCTCTGATCAAAAGAAGAGAACGTTAGGTGTACTTACACTGAACGTCTACAGACACAGAAGAAGAGTTGAGGCGTCCATATTTATTCTCAGACTCACAGTAGTATTCTCCACTGTCCTCAGAGCTGGTGGAGGTGATGAGGAAGGTGTTTTCAGATCCTGTCAGTGAAGCTCCATTCTTCTTGTACCAGGTGTATTTGTCCACAGGTGGGTTGGCATCACTGCTGCAGGTCAGAGTCACTGAACTGCCCTCCACTATTTCACCAGAGGGACTGACTGACACTGAGGTGTTCTTTGGAGCATCTAGTAAAGCAGAATTTGTCAGAGGGTTAGGACAGTAGTATACTCCCTCAAATGACGTCATGTCAAAAAATGAATTATCTAAAACTATCCCTTACTGTACACTAAACATTAACAAGATACTATGCTTTATGTCTTTAGTGTCTACTAAACTATTCTTCAAGAGTTTGAGGTACTGAAACTGAAACTATAGACATACATACATCTATGACATTGTCTGTAATTTCTATGTAATGATGAATATTGATAGATAAAGCTTCTTTATCTTCTCGTTGACCTTAAAGGACTGATACTTGCTGAATAGAATACTAGTTTAATTCATACTCACACACTGCAGGAGAGTGGAGCTCCTCATGGCCTTCTACAGCACAGGAGTATCTGTCTGCAGAATGACCCAAGACTTCTAGAGGATTACTAGAGTATTGTTGGGAAGTAGAATCATCTAGACGTTGTCCGTTCTTGTACCAGATGTAGGTGGGGTTGGGGTTGTCAGTCAGAGTACAGGTGGTGCTACAGGTCAGTGTCCTCTGTCCCTCTGCAGCAGGAATCACCTTCACCTGTAGACCTGAAATTATATATATAAAACAACATACACCTCTGTGTTAACAGGATGGTTAATGTATTTGCTCCAGTAATTCAATATGATATACTGTTGTATCATAAACACTGTATTATTACCTGTGACAGTCAGAGTTGTTCCTGGGAAACTATGACCCCATTCAAAGTAGTTTGTTTTAAAAGTGAAGCGATACTCAGCTGAGTCCTCCTCTCTCAGATCTGAGATTCTCAGGGTGAAGGGACCTTTGTATGTTTCAGTGTTCTCCACACGACCTGCATACCCTGGGTCTGTAGTTAGGTCTTCAGGGGTCGACTTATCACTTCTAAACCAGAATGTTGATGTGGTGTAATAATAACCAACATAAGTACAGGATATGACCACTGTTGACCTCTTCAAGGCACAGATTCTCCTCTTGGTGTAAGTCACTCTGCTGCAGCTCTGACCCTGAACACCTGAAACACAGTGACATAACAAGAGGACAACTGGAATATTCTCAGTTCTTTCTAGAAATGCTAAAAGTTCTCTAGTTACACAGTGAAGCCAATACAGATATACAGTTTATACAGTTTTACAATGATGTATTAGGACAGAATAATATTTTTTAGCTTTAGGGAGGATTGTGTGTTTTTGGGGGGTACAGGAGGAGTGTAGTGTGTTTTTGGGGGGTACAGGAGGAGTGTAGTGTGTTTTTGGGGGGTACAGGAGGAGTGTAATGTGTTTTTTGGGGGGGTACAGGAGGAGTGTAATGTGTTTTTTGGGGGGGTACAGGAGGAGTGTAGTGTGTTTTTGGGGGGTACAGGGGGAGTATAGTGTGTTTTTGGGGGGTACAGGAGGAGTGTAGTGTGTTTTTGGGGGGGTACAGGAGGAGTGTAGTGTGTTTTTGGGGGGGTACAGGAAGAGTGTAGTGTGTTTTTTGTGTGTGTGTCTATAGTGTGTGTCTATAGTGTGTGTGTGTGTATAATGTGTGTGTGTGTGTGTGTGTCTATAGTGTGTGTGTGTGTGTGTGTCTATAGTGTGTGTGTGTGTGTGTGTGTAGTGTGTGTGTGTATAGTGTGTGTGTCTATAGTGTGTGTGTCTATAGTGTGTGTGTATAGTGTGTGTGTGTCTATAGTGTGTGTGTGTATAGTGTGTGTGTCTATAGTGTGTGTGTCTATAGTGTGTGTGTGTGTAGTGTGTGTGTGTATAGTGTGTGTGTCTATAGTGTGTGTGTGTGTGTGTCTATAGTGTGTGTGTGTCTATAGTGTGTGTGTCTATAGTGTGTGTGTATAGTGTGTGTGTCTATAGTGTGTGTGTCTATAGTGTGTGTGTATAGTGTGTGTGTGTGTGTCTATAGTGTGTGTGTGTGTGTGTGTATAGTGTGTGTGTCTATAGTGTGTGTGTGTGTGTGTGTGTGTATAGTGTGTGTGTCTATAGGGTGTGTCTATAGTGTGTGTTTGTCTATAGTGTGTGTATAGTGTGTGTGTCTATAGTGTGTGTGTGTGTGTCTATAGTGTGTGTGTAGTGTGTGTGTGTGTGTCTATAGTGTGTGTATAGTGTGTGTGTCTATAGTGTGTGTGTGTGTGTGTGTGTGTGTGTATAGTGTGTGTGTCTATAGTGTGTGTGTGTGTGTGTGTATAGTGTGTGTGTCTATAGTGTGTGTCTATAGTGTGTGTGTGTCTATAGTGTGTGTGTCTATAGTGTGTGTGTATAGTGTGTGTGTGTGTGTCTATAGTGTGTGTGTGTGTGTGTCTATAGTGTGTGTGTCTATAGTGTGTGTGTCTATAGTGTGTGTGTGTCCATAGTGTGTGTGTGTCTATAGTGTGTGTGTGTGTGTGTGTGTGTGTGTGTATAGTGTGTCTATAGTGTGTGTGTCTATAGTGTGTGTATAGTGTGTGTGTCTATAGTGTGTGTGTGTGTGTGTGTGTGTGTATAGTGTGTGTGTCTATAGTGTGTGTGTGTGTGTGTGTATAGTGTGTGTGTCTATAGTGTGTGTCTATAGTGTGTGTGTGTCTATAGTGTGTGTGTCTATAGTGTGTGTGTATAGTGTGTGTGTGTGTGTCTATAGTGTGTGTGTGTGTGTGTCTATAGTGTGTGTGTCTATAGTGTGTGTGTCTATAGTGTGTGTGTGTCCATAGTGTGTGTGTGTCTATAGTGTGTGTGTGTGTGTGTGTGTGTGTGTGTATAGTGTGTCTATAGTGTGTGTGTCTATAGTATGTGTATAGTGTGTGTGTGTGTGTGTGTGTGTGTGTCTATAGTGTGTGTGTGTGTGTGTGTCTATAGTGTGTGTGTGTGTCTATTGTTTGTGTGTGTGTATAGTGTGTCTATAGTGTGTGTGTGTGTATAGTGTGTGTGTGTGTCTATAGTGTGTCTATAGTGTGTGTCTATAGTGTGTGTATAGTGTGTGTGTGTGTCTATAGTGTGTGTATAGTGTGTGTGTGTGTGTCTATAGTGTGTCTATATGTGCTAGTCCAGTGTCTCTTTGATTATATCTACATCATGGTTCACCAGCAGCCCCAAACATCTAAAGAATAAGATACAGACCAGATAAAATGTACTTAAACTCCTCCCTCATACTCATCTGAAATGTACTTAAACTCCTCCCTCATACTCATCTGAAATGTACTTAAACTCCTCCCTCATACTCATCTGAAATGTACTTAAACTCCTCCCTCATACTCATCTGAAATGTACTTAAACTCCTCCCTCATACTCAACTGAAATGTATTTAAACTCCTCCCTCATACTCAACTGAAATGTACTTAAACTCCTCCCTCATACTCAACTGAAATGTACTTAAACTCCTCCCTCATACTCATCTGAAATGTACTTAAACTCCTCCCTCATACTCAACTGGAGCTCCAGCAGTTTTCCATCTCCATCTCTGTAATGTGTCTGTATCTATGTATAAGTAACAACAATATAAACCCAACATGTAAAGTGCAGGAATGTCCACTAGAGCTGTTGCCAGAATGTAAAGTCTTGGTCCCATGTTTCATGAGCTGAAATAAAAGATCCCAGACATTTTCAATACGCACAAATAGCTTATTTCTCTCAAATGTGCACAAATTGGTTTACATCCGTTAGTGAGCATTTATCTTTTGTCGAGATAATCCATCCACCTGACAGTTGTGGCACATCAAGAAGCTGATTAAACAGCATGATCATTACACAGGTGCACCTTCTGCGAGGGAAAATTAAAGGCCACTCTAAAATGTGCATTTTTGTCACACAACACAAAGCCACAGATGTCTCAAGTTCTGAGGGAGTGTGCAATTGGCACGTTGACTGCAGGAATGTTCACCAGAGTTGTTACCAGAAAATGTAATGTTAATGAAAATATTTTAAACTTTGGGGACCAGCTCCCCGCCCCCAGTATATGTCAATCTGTCCCTTAAAGAAACACTCACACACTGCAGGAGAGTGGAGATCCTCATGGCCTTTTACAGCACAGGAGTAGCTGTCTTTATAGTTGCTGGAGACTGGGTCTTTGTACTGGGCAGAGGTGCTCTCATCTAGATGTTGTCCGTTCTTGTACCAGATGTAGATGGGGTTGGGGTTACTCAGTGTACAGGTGGTGTTACAGGACAGTGTCTTCGACTCTGAGCTCCGTTCAGGAGTCACCTCCACCTGAGAACCTGAGCAAGAAAAAAAAGAGTACATGGTTCAGAATTGGTGTAAGTTATGTCATGACTCATGACTCTTCAAAACTGTATAACGTACTATGCAGTGTTACCTGTTACACTCAGAGTTGTTCCAGGGAAGCTGTACCCCCATCTTGCCTTGTCAGTTGTAAATCTGAACTTGTACTCAGTTGAGTCATTCTCTCTCAGGTCTGTGATTCTCAGGGTGGAGTCCTTGTCTCTTTGCCGATGGTATTCCACACGACTTGCATACTCTGGGTCTTGGCTCAGATCTTTAGTTACAGTAGACTCCCATTTGTTGAACCAGGATACTTCTGTGACGTTATGCCAACTGGGATGTGTGTAAAAGCATGATATGTCCACTGTGGAACCTTTCAAGGCACAGATACTCCTCTTGGTGTAAGTCACATTCAAACAGCTCTGACCCCGAACACCTGAAACAAAATGTATCTGATCAATTCCTGAAACGATAATGAGACTATTTTCAAGTGTTTTAGATGTATTGGACAGTTTCAATCTGAATTTAAATAAAACTATTGACATACATGTACATACACCTATAAAATGGTTTATCATTCCAATGTATACATTAAAGAATAGTAATAGAGAAAGTAATACCCTTTTATTGGTTCTAAATTATACTAGATAGAATACTAGTTTCATTAATACTCACACACTACAGGAGATGGGAGGTCATCATAGCCTTTTACAGCACAGGAGTAACTGTCTGAATAAGTATTACTGACAGAGTATTGTTGGGAAGTAGGCTCATCTACACGTTGTCCGTTCTTGTACCAGATGTAGGTGGGGTTGGGGTTGTCAGTCAGAGTACAGGTGGTGCTACAGGTCAGTGTCCTCTGTCCCTCTGCAGCAGGAATCACCTTCACCTGTAGACCTGAAAAAATATGTATAAAACCACATACACCTCTGTGTTAAAAGGATGGTCAATGTATTTGCTCCTGCAATTCAATATGATATACTGTTGTATTATACAGTATAGTATTACCAGTATATCATAATGTTCTGTAAGTGTAGTATTACCAGTATATCATAATGTTCTGTAAGTGTAGTATTACCAGTATATCATAATATTCTGTAAGTGTAGTATTACCAGTATATCATAATGTTCTGTAAGTGTAGTATTACCAGTATATCATAATGTTCCGTAAGTATAGTATTACCAGTATATCATAATGTTCTGTAAGTGTAGTATTACCAGTATATCATAATGCTCTGTAAGTGTAGTATTACCAGTATATCATAATTTCCTGTAAGTGTAGTATTACCAGTATATCATAATGTTCTGTAAGTGTAGTAATACCAGTATATCATAATGTTCTGTAAGTGTAGTATTACCAGTATATCATAATGTTCCGTAAGTATAGTATTACCTGTGACAGTCAGAGTTGTTCCTGGGAAACTATGACCCCATTCAAAGTTGTATGTTTTAAAAGTGAAGCGATACTCAGCTGAGTCCTCCTCTCTCAGATCTGAGATTCTCAGGGTGGAGGGACCTTGGTATGTTCCACTCTCTCTTCTAGCGTTCTCCACACGACCTGCATACCCTGGGTCTGTGGTTAGGTCCTCAGGTGTTGACTTATTAGTCCAACTAGTACTCCGTTTAGGACTAAACCAGAGTGATGATCGGACTGTCTTATAACCAACATAAGTACAGGATATGACCACTGTTGACCCCTTCAAGGCACATATTCTCCTCTTGGTGTAAGTCACTCTGCTGCAGCTCTGACCCTGAACACCTGAAACACAGTGACATAACAAGAGGACAACTGGAATGTATTCTCAGTTCTTTCTAGAAATGCTAAAGGTTCTCTAATGACGAAGTGAAACCAACACACAGAGGTTATACAGTATTATTAATTAAATAAACACTGACACACTCCAGGAGAGTGGAGATCCTCATGGCCTTTTACAGCACAGGAGTAGCTGTCTTCATAGTTGCTGGAGACTGGGTTTTTGTACTGGGGGGAGGTGCTCTCGTCTAGATGTTGTCCGTTCTTGTACCAGATGTAGGTGGGGTTGTCAGTCAAACTACAGGTGGTGCTACAGGTCAGTGTCTTATCCTGATGTCCACCAATCACCTTCACCTGAAGACCTGGAGAAAAAAACTATATCACTGTAAATCCCTTTATCACTGACTTATCACTCAAATACACAAATTGAAGAAATCCTATGTTACACAGACTACCATACATACACACCACAACAATGCCCAGAACTAAATGGAATTGAACAGAATAGCTATTTTTTACTGTACCTGTGACAGACAAAGTCACTCCATGTTTGGCAGTATATTTCCCTCCTTCCTGATCTGTTGTAAATCTAAACTTATACTCAGCTGAGTCAGTCTCTCTCAGGTCTGCGATTCTCAGGGTACAGTCTTTATTCTCATCCCCATGATACTCCAGACGACCTGCATACTCTGGGTCCTGACCTACATCTTCAGGTTCTACACCAGTCTCCCATTCAGTGAACCAGAGGGTATCTGTGACGGAACCACTGGGATATGTGTAAGAGCAGGACAGCTCCACTGTTGATCCCTTCAAGGTACAGATATTCTGAGTGGTATAAGTCACACTCCATCCATCCTGACCCAGTACCACTGAAACACAGTCACACAACACAATGGTATCAGAATCAGGCCAAGGTATATTGGCTCACACTAACATCAGGGTTTGTCCACACTTTGTTGCCGTAGTTGCTGAGTTGAGTGTGAATAGAAACCACAGACAAGCATCTCTCAGTGAGGTGTGACAGATAACTATTTAAAGTGAAGTAGAGACTCCTAACAGAACACACCAGAATAACATTATGATTCTTATCCTTTTAGAAACGTCTGTAGATTGTTAAACAGATCAACTAAAAGATAAGAATGAGACCAAACCTGTTACAGACCAGAGAGAGACCACCAACACACTTCCTGTTGTTATCAAGGACATTGTTGAATATAAGAATGAGACCATACCTGTTACAGACCAGAGAAAGACCACCAACACACTTCCTGTTGTTATCAAGGACATTGTTGAATATAAGAATGAGACCAAACCTGTTACAGACCAGAGAAAGACCACCAACACACTTCCTGTTGTTATCAAGGACATTGTTGAATATAAGAATGAGACCATACCTGTTACAGACCAGAGAAAGACCACCAACACACTTCCTGTTGTTATCAAGGACATTGTTGAATATAAGAACGAGACCATACCTGTTACAGACCAGAGAAAGACCACCAACACACTTCCTGTTGTTATCAAGGACATTGTTGAATATAAGAATGAGACCATACCTGTTACAGACCAGAGAAAGACCACCAACACACTTCCTGTTGTTATCAAGGACATTGTTTCATCTCCCACCCTGCAGTCTTAGAAACAAAAACAACAACTCACTCTATAGCTGGTGAATTACTACATACATCATCATCACCAACATCATCAACAATCCTTTATTGATCAGATCTGTAGTACTGTAAAATGTACAGCGACAGAATTCAGAACACGGGCTGTACTTACAGTGTTCTCCCTGAACACCAAGTCAGAATCGTAGGATAAATAAAGTGGTGATATAAGCAGACAATGAAAGCTCTTACAATATTCAATGATTACATTTCTCTAAAACAGGTTATAGGCTACATGTGCACCACCAAGTTAGAACAGTAGGCGAAATTAAGAGGTGAAAATAAACCCTAATAATTTTCCAAATTATTAGGGTTTATTGAACATTGAACGCCGTTTGGGTCTTTGCGTGTCAAAAAAGATACACGTCAAATTACACTATTTGACTCGTTAAATAAGATTTAAATTTGACATGTCAAATAATACAATTCTATTATAAATGTTGTGTGTGCTGAATTTGCCCGTGCAAGCCAAGTGCCACCACTGCTATAAGTAGCACTGTCAAAGCTGTAGAAAAAACATTCGCAAACATGCACACACCGGCCACGAATTATGTGTTTACAAATCGCGTTGGTGAAAATAGACCAAATTATTAGGGTGAGGCACATAGGCTACTAACAGCTTCCTACACAACATACACTTAGTACTACTTTCTTAGCTACAGTATACAGTCGTATGAAAAAGTTTGGGCATCCCTGACAATTTCCATGATTTCCATTTATAAATAATTGGGTGTTTGGATCAGCAATTTCATTTTGATCTATCAAATAACTGATGGACACAGTAATATTTCAGTAGTGGAATTAGGTTTATTGGATTAACAGAAAATCAAAAGGAAATTAGACAGGTGCATAAATTTGGGCCCCAACAGAAAAATCACATCAATATTTAGTAGAGCCTCCTTTTGCTAAAATAACAGCCTCTAGAGGCTTCCTATAGCCTCTAATGAGTGTCTGGATTCTGGATGAAGGTATTTTGGACCATTCCTCCTTACAAAACATCTCCAGTTCAGTTAGGTTTGATGGTTGCCGAGCATGGACAGCCCGCTTCAAATCATCCCACAGATTCTCAATGATATTCAGGTCTGGGGACTGGGATGGCTATTCCAGAACATTGTACTTGTTCTTCTGCATAAATGCCCGGGTAGATTTTGAGCAGTGTTTTGGGTCCTTGTCTTGTTGAAATATCCAGCCCCGGCGTAACTTTGTGACTGATTCTTCAACATTATTCCCAAGAATCTGCTGATATTGAGTGGAATCCATGCGACCCTCAACTTTAACAAGATTCCCAGTACCGGCACTGGCCACACAGCCCCACAGCATGATGGAACCCCCACCAAATTTTACTGCGGGTAGCAAGTGTTTTTCTTGGAACGCTGTGTTCTTTTTCCGCCATGCATAACGCCCCTTGTTATGACCAAATAACTCAATCTTTGTTTCATCAGTCCACAGCACCTTATTCCAAAATGAAGCTGGCTTGTCCAAATATGCGTTTGCATACCTCAAGCGACTTCTTCCGCATCACTCTCCCGTACAGCTTCTCCTTGTGCAAAGTGCGCTGAATTGTTGAACGATGCACAGTGACACCATCTGCAGCAAGATGATGTTGTAGGTCTTTGGAGGTGGTCTGTGGGCTGTTTGTGACCGTTCTCACCATTCTTCGCCTTTGCCTCTCCGATATTTTACTTGGCCTGCCACTTCTGGCCTTAACAAGAACTGTGCCTGTGGTCTTCCATTTCCTCACTATGTTCCTCACAGTGGACACTGACAGCTTACATCTCTGCGATAGCTTTTTGTAGCCTTCCCCTAAACCATAATGTTGAACAATCTTTGTTTTCAGGTAATTTGACAGTTGTTTTGAGGCCCCCATGTTGCCACTCTTCAGATGAGAGTTAAAGAGAACAACAACTTGCAATTGGCCACCTTAAATACCTTTTCTCATGATTGGATGCACTTGTCTATGTGAGGGCTTGGTTGTGGTAAGGCCTCTTACTCCCACCTAGGGGAGGAGAGAGGCACACAACCAAGCTCTCACACATTATTAGGGAGATTATCATCCCCAATCAGAGACAGCTGTATAGCGTTGTCTCTGATTGGGGATAGTATTTAGTTACCACACACAGCCACCTGTGTGTGGATCATTGTTCGTGGCTGCCTTGGGTTATTCAGCACGTGAGTCACTTTGCTTTGTATAGTGTTTTTTCAGTTAGTTTATGTCATCTCCTTTTTTGTATTTTGTGCTTTGTGAATCCACCTCCAAAATAAAAAGGAATGACGCTCCATCAGCGCTCCGTTTATCGTCCCATTATTCCGCATCGTGACAGAATGATCCACCACCCTGGGACGCAACGGGGGATAACTTTGGGAGACATCCTCCTCGGTATGGGGAAAATTACCGAGGAGGAACACTCCCATTATCGTGCGGTGGAGGAGGGCTGGTGTCCGGAGCAGAGGCGCCGAAGACGGGGGAAACGTTACCGGGCTAAACCGAAGGACCAACTTGGAGCCCAGAAAAACCCCCAAACTGATTTTGGGGGGGGGCTATGGGGGTGGTCGGGGATCGAAGGAGAAGAGCCCCGACCACTGCACTCGTGGGGGTTCCAGGAGGAGCCCCTACAGCCGTGGGAGCAGGAGTACAGAGAGGAGTCGGAGGAAGACGACAGCGATGTGCTTCTGTTCCCTCACTCGTGGGGGTTCCCGGAGGAGCCCTCACAGGATGGGGATTGGCGTTGGAGTAGGGACGACAGGCACAGTCGTGCTCCAGCGTCAGTTCCCAGTCCGGTGCCTCCAGCGCCGGTCCAGAGTCGGAGGAGGAGGAGACCGACTCAGCGCACCAAACCATCGGTGCGCAACAATAGCCCGGTACGGCCCGCGCCTGCTCCACGCACCAGCTCTATGGTGCGTTTCCCCAGCCCGGCACGACCCGTGCCAGCTCAACGCACCGACCCAACGGTGCGTTTCCCCAGCCAGGTACAGCCCGTTCCAGCTACTCGCACCAGACCAGTGGTGCGTTCCCCCAGCCCGGTACGGTCTGTGCCTGCTCCTCGCACCCAACCTATGGTGCGTTTCCCCAGCCCGGCGCGACCCGTGCCAGCTCAACGCACCGACCCAACGGTGCGTTTCCCCAGTCAGGTACAGCCCGTTCCAGCTACTCGCACCAGACCAGTGGTGCGTTCCCCCAGCCCGGTACGGTCTGTGCCTACTCCTCGCACCCAACCTATGGTGCGTGTCTCCAGCCCGGTGCGACCCGTGCCAGCTCCTCGCACCAGACCTATGGTGCGTTCCCCCAGTCCAGTATGCCCCGTGCCTACTCCTCGCACGGAGGCTACCGCGACGGTCGCCAGCACAGCTCTGTGGTTGGAGACCATCTCTGCGTCGGTGCCCAGAGTGGGCACGACGTTCAGCCCCGCTGTGGAGCAGGAGCTCCATAGCGCGTCGGTGCCCAGTCTGGGGCCGACAGCCAGCCCAACCACAGGGCTGGAAACCCTCTCTGCGTCGGTAACCAGGGTGGGCACGACGTTCAGCCCCGCTGTGGAGCAGGAGCTCCATAGCGCGTCGGTGCCCAGTGTGGGGCCGACAGCCAGCCCAACCAGAGGGCTGGAAACCATCTCTGCGTCGGTGCCCAGAGTGGGCACGACGTTCAGCCCCGCTGTGGAGCAGGAGCTCCATAGCGCGTCGGTGCCCAGTCTGGGGCCGACAGCCAGCCCAACCACAGGGCTGGAAACCCTCTCTGCGTCGGTGCCCAGGGTGGGCACGACGTTCAGCCCCGCTGTGGAGCAGGAGCTCCATAGCGCGTCGGTGCCCAGTGTGGGGCCGACAGCCAGCCCAACCAGAGGGCTGGAAACCATCTCTGCGTCGGTGCCCAGGGTGGGCACGACGTTCAGCCCCGCTGTGGAGCAGGAGCTCCATAGCGTGTCGGTGCCCAGTCTGGGGCCGACAGCCAGCCCAACCACAGGGCTGGAAACCCTCTCCGCGTCGGTGCCCAGGTTGGGCACGACGTTCAGCCCCGCTGTGGAGCAGGAGCTCCATAGCGCGTCGGTGCCCAGTCTGGGGCCGACAGCCAGCCCAACCAGAGGGCTGGAAACCATCTCTGCGTCGGTGCCCAGGGTGGGCACGACGTTCAGCCCCACCAGAGGGTTGGAAACCATCTCTGCGTCGGTGCCCAGGGTGGGCACGACGTTCAGTCCCGCTGTGGAGCAGGAGCTCCATAGCGTGTCGGTGCCCAGTCTGGGGCCGACAGCCAGACCAGCTGCAGGGCTGAGGACCATCTCTGCGTCGGTGCCCAGGGTGGGCACGACGTTCAGTCCCGCTGTGGAGCAGGAGCTCCATAGCGTGTCGGTGCCCAGTCTGGGGCCGACAGCCAGACCAGCTGCAGGGCTGAAGACCACCTCTGCGTCGGTGCCCAGGGTGGGCACGGCATCCAGCCTGAGGTCTCCGGAGAAGATCAGCAGCCCGAGGCCTCCTGTGACGGTCAGTAGCCTGAGGTCTCCTGTAAAGGTCAGCAGCCTGAGGCCTCCTGTGAAGGTCAGCAGCCTGAGACCTCCGGAGAAGGTCAGCAGCCCGAGGCCTCCAGTGAAGGTCAGCAGCCCGAGGCCTCCAGTGAAGGTCAGCAGCCCGAGGCCTCCAGTGAAGGTCAGCAGCCCGAGGCCTCCAGTGAAGGTCAGCAGCCCGAGGCCTCCAGTGAAGGTCAGCAGCCCGAGGCCTCCAGTGAAGGTCAGCAGCCCGAGGCCTCCAGTGAAGGTCAGCAGCCCGAGGCCTCCAGTGAAGGTCAGCAGCCCGAGGCCTCCAGTGAGGGTCAGCAGCCCGAGGCCTCCAGTGAGGGTCAGCAGCCCGAGGCCTCCAGTGAGGGTCAGCAGCCCGAGGCCTCCAGCGAAGGTCAGCAGCCCGAGGCCTCCAGCGAAGGTTAGCGCCACGCCACCTCCAGCGAAGGACAGCAGCCCGGAGCCTCCAGCCACAGCTCAAGGCCTGGAGCCTCCTCCACCGGTGCCCAGTCCGGGGCCGGTCGTCTGCTTCGCTCCAGTGCCGGAGCAGTCCGCTCCACCGGTGCCCAGTCCGGGGCCGGTCGTCTGCGCCGCTCCAGAGCCGGAGCAGTCCGCTCCACCGGTGCCCAGTCCGGGGCCGGTCGTCTACGTCGCTCCATTGACGGAGCAGTCCGCTCCACCGGTGCCCAGTCCGGGGCCGGTCGTCTACGTCGCTCCAGTGCTGGAGCAGTCCGCTCCACCGGTGCCCAGTCCGGGGCCGGTCGTCTGCCCCTCTCCAGGGTCGAGGGCTCCCGCACCAGGGTCCAGACAGGACTTGGTGAATGGCGGGAGTACTGAGGGGGGAACCACCGCGCCGGGGTCCGGACCGGACCGGGCGTGCAACGGAGAGGTAGGAGGAAAGCTACTCTCACAGCCTGTGCCACGCCCGGAACCGGAACCGGAGCCCCCACCAGCAACCACCTCAGTACCCCGCCATGTCCCCCCTAGTTTTGGACATTTTTTCTTTTCAGGAGAGGGGGGATTGTATGTGTGCGGTCGGGAGTCCGCACCTTAGGGGGGGGGGGTACTGTGAGGGCTTGGTTGTGGTAAGGCCTCTTACTCCCACCTAGGGGAGGAGAGAGGCACACAACCAAGCTCTCACACATTATTAGGGAGATTATCATCCCCAATCAGAGACAGCTGTATAGCGTTGTCTCTGATTGGGGATAGTATTTAGTTACCACACACAGCCACCTGTGTGTGGATCATTGTTCGTGGCTGCCTTGGGTTATTCAGCACGTGAGTCACTTTGCTTTGTATAGTGTTTTTTCAGTTAGTTTATGTCATCTCCTTTTTTGTATTTTGTGCTTTGTGAATCCACCTCCAAAATAAAAAGGAATGACGCTCCATCAGCGCTCCGTTTATCGTCCCATTATTCCGCATCGTGACAGTCTATGAAGTTCAAGGCTTAATGAGCTCACTAAACCAATTGTGTGTTCCAATTAATCAGTGCTAAGTAGTTACAGGTATTCAAATCAACAGAATGACAAGGGTGCCCACATTTTTGCAAAGCCTATTTTTCACATCTGATTTAATTTCATACAACTTAATATTGCTACACTAAAAAACTTTGTCTGGACAATACCCCAGTACTCAGCTTTTATTAGAAAATGAATGGCATGCCACTGTGATCATTTTCTGTGACGACAGAGTAAATTATTATGCAGCCTCAGAGGGGTGCCCAAACTTTTTCATACGACTGTACATATCTCCCTTGCATATTACAGTATATATGCAGCAGCATACAAGACTCAGCTTGTGATGTGCTCACTAAAACAGGAAGGTGGCGCGGCATTCCTTTGTCTGAGATTTTGTCATCAAACTTTGTCATCAAAGTCTGGCATTCTCTGGATTTATGGTGACAAGGATTAAAAATGATTTGCCAGTAGATTGTTGACTTGATTCATGATGATGACTTCTAGCTAAGACTTTGAAAGTAAGATGTTGACATGATCAGTCCAATCAACGCTACTGTAGATATAACGTGATTTGATTAAATTCTAGCTGTAGCCAATGACCCTGAGCCTTCTTGGAAGGGCACTTGTAATATAACTCTATGGCAGGACCCAAAGGGCTGAAATGTTGGATGTCCACCCTTACTAAGGACTTAAACTTGGCGATGACGTAGTGTCCCCATGAGTGATAGAACCCCATGCTCCTATTCTCTGCTGGCTTGGCCCACCACCACAGAAAGCACTCAGCTAGGCTGAAACACCTGCATTTTGGAGCTGCCTTACTCAAGGAAACAAAAAAAGAGACCATGTTTGTTTGCGGCTATATTAACTCAATATTTGTTTTACATTGTTTGCAAACTGATATGTGACACCTATTAATGCCAAAATAACATGCAAAACAGGCAAGCCCCCCAAAAGATATATCTCATATATATATATATATATATATTATACTTTTAACAAGAAGTAAAGTTTCAAATGATCATCATCTGGTGAGTGGAACTGTGGTTTTTTTATTGCAGCGCGCTTGCTGTTGTTAGCCATGTCTTTGAAAATAAATAATGTGTGTGAAACATTGTTTGCCTTTAAAGTGGAACTGACAGCATTTTAATTAAAATATATTTACTAAATATATACATTTATTAAAGTCTGTTCAGGAAGAATATGACATTTTAATAATTTTCTGACAAGCCACCATTTTGATATGGTAATTTTCACGTTTTCATTATGCAGTGGTGTAAAGTACTTAAGTAAACATTCTTTAAGTACCGTTTTTGTTTTGGTATCTGTAATTTACTTTACTATTCATATGTTTTACAACTTTTACTTAACAACATTCCTAAATAAAATAATGTACTTTTTACTCAATACATTTTCCCTGACACCCAAAAGTACTCGTTACATTTTGAATGCGTAGCAGGACAGAAAATAGTCCAATTTGCACACTTATCAAGAGAACAACCCTGGTCCGCCCTACTGCCTCTGATCTGGTGGACTCACTAAACACAAATACTTAGTTTTTAAATCATGTCTGACTGTTGGAGTGTGACCCTGGCTATCCATAAATAAATAAAAAAGAAAATATAATTGTGCCGTATGGTTTTATTAATATAAGGAATTTTAAATTATTTGTACTTTAACTTTTTATGCTTAAGTACATTTTAGCAACTACATTTGCTTTTGATACTTAAGTATATTTAAAACCAAATACTTTTACTGAAGTAGTATTTTACTGGGTGACTTTCACTTTTACTTGAGTCATTTTCTATTAAGGTGTCTTTACTTTAAGTATGAGAATGTAGTATTGTTTCCACCACTGGAATGAAAAGTCTATAGCGATATAGAGGGAAAGAGTCCGTGCGTTTGGACAATTCCACTGCAGGACCGGCGTCTACACAGAGCGGTGCGCTGTAGCCAATCAGAGCGACAGTAGGCCTTTATACAAACAAGCCATCATTCACTTTGACCTGGACTGTGTGTTTACAGGCAGGTGCACCAGCTCGACTTTAGATTGTATTTATTTAACTAGTATGAGTTTAATAGTATGTTTAACTTGATCATTAGAAAGCAATCGCCAAAAGCCACAAAATACACCTGAATGGATTTCTGCAAATATGTAAACACCACGGGACATTACATATGGGAACCTTGCAGTCCTATTGATCAAACAACCATGAAAAAGGTAGGCTATCTTTCCCTAAGTTATGCACATCATCATCATCATCATCAACAACAAGATCAACAACTAATGCTAGCCAGAGCAAGATGAGCTCAAATCTAACGAACGATCATTAGATAAACCCTCTCAAACTTTTTCAGCTAGTTGGCCGTCAAAATTGCACTGATAAATGATGGGGAATTGTAGCCTTCTTGTCCTTCTGCAGCTTGCCTGCCAATATATGCTTGTCCCAACCAAGAGCCCAAGCTAACTAGAGGTGGTTAGATCTCTACTTCCAGACACAAATGAGATAACACATCACTCCGACCATTTTACTCGCCCTAGCAGAGCTGGTTAGGCTGTTTACATGTTATCTAGAGTGTTTGTGACCAACTATTACTTTTTGCCGACGTTTACTGACACCGATCATATTCAGCTGGTGTTGCGCGTTCATAAATTCATAAATTGTTTTGCGAGCACACTCACACCAGAGTAGATAGCCGGAGTGAATTTGTGACCGCAAATGATATGCTAACTGGTTAACAGTTGTTCTTGTTAACTAACCAAATGACACCTGCATCTCTAGCTGTGTATAGCCACTGGAAAAACCACGAGGGGAAAAAGTCTGTCACTCACCCACTCCTCCAATGTCATGACATGACATCCTCCTAGCAGCTTAATAGCTACATAAATGGATATGCCAGCCTATTAGCTACGTTATGACTGACTTGTGATCATTATTCTTGCTAGTTTGATTGTATTGTATTCCCAGCCTTAGTGACATTTTGTATTTCTTTGTCCAGAATATTGAGCCATCGAAACTGAAACCGTGCATCCTGAATGGATGCAGTAAACAATGTGCCAGGTCAGCTGTGATTTACAACCTGGTTGCAATATTTTTTGAACTACCAAGAAATGCATTGGTGAATTATATTAATCAGGCTTTGAACTGCATCCATCTATTCTGCCAACAATGCCTTAGTTTACGTCATGGAACGTTGAGTAAAATATAACCTATTTTAAAAACATTGTATAAAGTTGGTTTTGTAGGAATTTGATATTTTTTCCCTGATATTATGATTGTTTGTTTCATATCTGCAAAGTATTTAAAACACTGTCAGTTCCATTTGAAACTTTAAGTCACCGGTTACTTTGTGTGCTAAGCGATAAATAGTTTTTGCACTGGGAAGTAATAGTTGGGAAATGCTTAATGGTTGTGTTTTTGTATTCGTATGATTGGGACCAACTGGCTTATTATGTCAGAGTTTATGGACTGCTAACCCTTTAACATCATGCTGTGTGTGACTGCTGTCTTTCCATCGGCCCTATGTAGTGGTGTAGTGGTGCCTGGAGAAGGTGGTGTAGTGGTGCCTGGAGAAGGTGGTGTAGTGGTGCCTGGAGAAGGTGGTGTAGTGGTGCCTGGAGAAGGTGGTGTAGTGGTGCCTGGAGAAGGTGGTGCAGTGGTGCCTGGAGAAGGTGGTGTAGTGGTGCCTGGAGAAGGTGGTGTATTGGTGCCTGGAGAAGGTGGTATAGTCTAATTTTGTCAAAAGGTTCCTAAACGGCCCGCCCGCCCAGCAAAGGAAAGGCGCCCTGTGTGAAAAATCCTATGTTTTCCTGTAGATTTTTCAGATTGTCACACTGAAAATCACACTTCTTTTAATAGAAAAAAGACAGAAATGTGATGGTCTAAGTCCACAACAATGCTTAAACCACATCAATTCTGATTGTGTGAGACTGTCAGGGCCTGGCTCCCCAGTAGGTGGGTCTGTGTCCCCAGGGGGTGGGTCTGTGTCCCCCCAGGCCCATCCATGTCTACTCCCTGATGCAAACAGCCATGATGACAACACTAATCTTACTAATCAACACTTCGGACTAAAGTTTTTCAATACCTGGTTTTTACCCATTGCTGCAATTTACTGGTAAATATCCTGAATTCCTACCCTACCGGCTGCTTAATTCCTACCCCTCATTCTTCTGTGAGCTGCTCCATGCCAAAACCAGTTGAGCGAATGCATTTCACGTGCTTTGTGATTGTGTAGGCTACTTTGTGCATGATTTCTCTACTGTACTACATACAGTTGAAGTCTGAAGTTTACATACGCCTTAGCCAAATACATTTAAACTCAGTTTTTCACAATTCCTGACATTTAACCCTAGTAAAAATTCCCTCTTAGGTCAGTTAGGATCACAACTTTATTTTAAGAACGTGAAATGTCAGAATAATAGTAGAGAATGATTTATTTCAGCTCTTATTTCTTTCATCACATTCCCAGTGGGTCAGAAGTTTACATACACTTAATTAGTATTTGGTAGCATTGCCTTTTAAATTGTTTAATTTGGGTCAAACGTTTCAGGTAGCCTTCCACAAGCTTCCCACAATAAGTTGGGTGAATTTTGACCCATTCCTCCTGACAGAACTGGTATATAAACTTCTGACCCACTGGAATTGTGATATAGTGAATTATAAGTGAAATAATCTGGCTGTAAACAATTGTTGGAAGAATTACTTGTGTCATGCACAAATTAGATGTCCTAACCGACTTGCCAAAACTATAGTTTGTTAACATGAAATCTGTGGAGTGGTTGAAAAATGAGTTTTAATGACTTCAACCTAAGTGTATGTAAACTTCCGACTTCCACTGTGTGTGTGTGTATATATATATATATATATATAGCGGGTGAAATAAGTATTGAACACGTCACCATTTTTCTCAGTAAATATATTTCCAAAGGTGCTATTGACATGACATTTTCACCAGATGTTGGTAACAACCCAATTAATCCATACATACAAAGAAACCAAAACAAATAAGTTCAGAAATTAAGTTATGTGTAATAATGTGAAATGACACAGGGAAAAAGTATTGAACACACTTACTGATATTTATTTAATACTTTGTACAAAAGCCTTTGTTGGTAATGACAGCTTCAAGACGCCACACAAAACAGTCTTCATATCTTGAAGGTTCCGTGGGCCTCTTCTATGAATCTTGATCTTCAGTTCTTTCCATAGATTTTCAATGGGATTTAAGTCAGGTGATTGGCTGGGCCATTCTAGCAGCTTTATTTTCTTTCTTTGAAACCAATTGAGAGTTTCCTTGGCTGTGTGTTTGGGATCATTGTCTTGCTGAAATGTCCACCCTCGTTTCATCTTCATCATCCTGGTAGATGGCAGCAGATTTTTGTCAAGAATGTCTCGGTAAATTTGCCCATTCATCCTTCCTTCAATTATGTGAAGTTTGCCAGTACCATTTGCTGAAAAGCAGCCCCACACCATGATGTTCCCACCTCCAAACTTCACTGTTGGTATGGTGTTTTTAGGGTGATGTGCAGTGCCATTTCTCCTCCAAACACTGTTTGTATTATGACATCCAAACAGTTCAATTTTGCTCTCATCTGACCACACTATATTCTCCCAGTATTTCACTGGCTTTTCCAAATGTTGTGCAGTATACTTTAAACGAGCTTCAACATGCTTTTTTTTCAGCAATGGAGTCTTGCGTGGTGAGCGTGCATACAGGCCATGGCGGTGGAGTGCATTACTTACTGTTTTCTTTGAGACAACAGTACCTGCTAATTGCAGGTCTTTTTGAAGCTCTCCACAAGTGGTCCTTGGCTCTTGGACAACTCTTCTGATTATTCTTTTCACTCCTGTCAGAAATCTTGCGAGGAGCACCTGGTCGAGGCAAATTTATGGTGAAATGATTGTCTTTCCACTTCCGTATTATGGCCCCAACAGTGCTCACTGGAACATTCAGAAGCTTAGAAATGTGCCTATAACCAATGCCATCATTATGTTTTGCAACAATTAGGTTGCGAAGGTCTTGAGACAGCTCTTTGCTTTTACCCATCATGAGATGTGTCTTGTGTGACACCTTGGCAATGAGACCTTTTTGTAGGCCATCAGTTGGGACTGAACCAGCTGATATTAATTTGCACTGACAGGGGGCTGGATTGCATTTTAATTACTGATAGTTTTCAGCTGTTGTCTTGGCTTTCCATGCCTTTTTGCACCTCCCTTTCTTCATGTGTTCAATACTTTTTCCCCTGTGTCATTTCACATTATTACACAACTTGATTTCTGAACTTATTTGTTTTGGTTTCTTGGTATGTATGGATTACTTGGGTTGTTACCAACATCTGGTGAAAGTTTCATGTCAATAGCACCTTTGGAAATATATTTACTGAGAAAAATGGTGACGTGTTCAATACTTATTTCACCCGCTGTATATATATGATCTAATCAACCGCATAGCTATTTGCATTTCTTAATTTGGAGTGGACATACATTTTTTAGAAGAGCCTAAATGCAGCCCATATTCAAAGTAGTCTTAACTTCTTCTCTTCGTAAGTCCCTTTCATGTCCTTATCTATTTGGATCAACAACTAAATAACAAACTGGCAATAAGGTGCCTGAGACTGAGGTCCTGATTCCCAACCCTTTCCTAAGTGTTCAAGTTTACACTTCTCGTCATGGATGTAAAAGTATGGGATTGGTGTGAACATGGGAGTTTCCATATTTGTTAGCTGAATCAATGCCAGAGGAACAGACAAAGGTCAAATCTATGCCCTACACACAGACTATGTTTTTGTCAGGGAAATGGGCGAGGGATTCACATTTTCTCAAAATGTATTTAATCAATGTTGTTTTTTTTCCGTGATTGACACTCGACTAGTGAATTCAGACAATCCCATCAGAGAGCCAAACATGCTAATCTACGATGTTTACGTGGTCTATTTTTGATAAAATAAGGTTAAAGGTAAAATAAGATTTAAAATGTAAAGAATTATGCAGAATAAACCACCATATAAAGATGTGTCATTAAGAGTTGACGTTGGACTGGCATATGAATTTAGTGAACTAGCTATCTCAGCTAGCTTGTTAGCTACATGAAGCAGATGTAATTCAGCGATACCGAAAGCTAGCTAGAGTGGATCCCGAGTGTCCCAGCTGTCTGGGACACTCGGGATCCCGGGCTGTATCACAACCGGCTGTGATCGGGAGTCCCATAACGCGGCACACAGTTGGCCCAGCGTCGTCTGGGTTAGGGGAGGCCGGGGTAGGCCGTCATTGTAAATTATAATTTGTTTTTAGCTGACTTGCCTAGTTAAATAAAAATGTACTTCTAGATATTTAATTTTTATTTAACTCTGACAATCAAGTGATATGACTTCCATAAAGTGTCATTTTTTTGCATCACACTGCTGCTCTGAACAAAGTGGATTGTGAAAAGTACGGTGCGCTGCCGCTGAATTACAGCAAGACCCCATAGTTAGTATTATTGTATTATCATTATAGGGCTATGAAACCCAGAGTCGAATGGCTTCAGATTGAGCATTTCTCACCATTTATTTACTGAGAGCGATTCCATTTTATAACAGGTAGTGTCCATATGTTTACAGTAGTGTGTGGATTCATTATTGCTTTCTTCAGTGGAAATACAGAATATGTATAAAAATGGCAAATATACCAAAAGCTAATCAAGCAGATATTTACCACTATTTAACCATAATAATCATTACTGAACCATGCAAACTACAAACATTTAACCAGTTAAAGATAATGAATACATGACAACTAGATACAAATATTTTATTAAAAAGAATACATACAAAGTCAAGAGTTGGCTATAACATGAGTACAAAGTATGTGTGTGTGTATATTATGGTGTGTACTCAAATTTTACATCATATACAGTGGGGAGAACAAGTATTTGATACACTGCCGATTTTGCAGGTTTTCCCACTTACAAAGCATATAGAAGTCTGTAATTTTTTATCATAGGTACTCTTCAACTGTGAGTGACGGAATCTAAAACAAAAATCCAGAAAATCACATTGTATGATTTTTAAGTAATTAATTTGCATTTTATTGCATGACATAAGTATTTGATACATCAGAAAAGCAGAACTTAATATTTGGTACAGAAACCTTTGTTTGCAATTACAGAGATCATATGTTTCCTGTAGTTCTTGACCAGGTTTGCACACACTGCAGCAGGGATTTTGGCCCACTCCTCCATACAGACCTTCTCCAGATCCTTCAGGTTTCGGGGCTGTCGCTGGGCAATACGGACTTTCAGCTCCCACCAAAGATTTTCTATTGGGTTCAGGTCTGGAGACTGGCTAGGCCACTGTTGAGTTGAATCTCAGGAATTAGTGTCAAAGAACTACACTTCCCAGAGTGTACCAGCAGCAGCAAACTGGCTGCTTGTCACCTGATCAGTCATTGTCACTGATTTGGAGCACCTGTGAAAACATGGTCCTCAGTCATTCAGACAAACAAACTTCAGAGAGAAGACGCTCCAAGTTCACTCGTAGGTTCAGTCCAAAGACGCCAATGGTCAGTGAAATGTTTTATTTACTTTCATGGTGTTTGAAATGCTGCTTAATGTGTTCGAGCTATGTTTAACTGCTGTGTAGATTGGTTAAGGAACACATTGCAGCATTGACTTCATTGATTTTGTGTTAAATGGGATTGTGCAAAATATTTCATTTTGAGTTTGAAAATATAAGATACAAAAGGATGGTACAAAGTTAAAAATGTTAAAAGTCATTAAGAATGTTTAATTAAAATGGTAACTTTTGTTCTCTGTCTTTAAAGGTTTACAACCTAATTCACTGAACAGACCAATCAACTGACAAAGCCAAAAATAAAAGTGATTGAGTTGGAAATTTGAGTTGTCCTTGTGTCCGTTGGAAGTTGAACAAGAGGAGAACTTGACAGTTGTAAACCACGCGGAGCGGCCTGGCCCTGAGGATAAACGGCTTCAGATCCATAAATAAGCTGCTGACGCAGAGGAAGTCAAGATGGCGGAAGATGTCCTGGGGAAGTCGGTCCAGCAACTCAAGAAGGAGAGGACCACTGCAAAAAGTAGCTTCACCAGACAAGCCAACTTCATTTCAAGAGAAGCAAGCAGCATGCTTCAAGTGGAGTTAAAAGAGGAATTCACTAAGCTTTCAGACTGTTTCAGAAAGATGCTCGATGCCAATGATGACTACAGGATTGGACTGGAGGCTGACATTAAGACTGAGGATAAGGAAGCAGGTCTTGATGAACAGCAAGAGGCCGACATTGATAGATCTGTAAATGAAGGTGAAAGAAAATTGGCGGAAATAAGAGACATTGTTCAAACAAACCTGTGGTCGAGGTATGGAAGGAGTGAACTTCTTGTGGCAATCCTGGAAGCAGAAAAAACCAATGATAAAGCGGCTGATGTACCTGTGGAAAGTGCCAATTTAGAGGGCTATGAAGTGCACCTCGCTCTCTTGGACAAGAGAATAAAAGAGGCCATCTCAGCAATGTCAACATGGGAGAGATGGATCCCTGTAGAATTAAAGGATGAATTAGATGGCGGAATCAAGGACGTAAGAGCATCCTACTACAGGCTTGAGAGAAGGAAAGCTGAATTTGCCACTGCACGGACGATCAACGAGCAAGGCACAGGAGTGAAACTACTACCCCAACCGGCAACATCCACTCCAATAGTGAGAATCAAGCCAACCTCTCTACCTATCTTCAATGGAAGCAAGAGAGAATATCACAGATGGAGGAAAGACTGGGAAAGCCTGCAAAAGCAGGGAGAGCCATCCGGATCAACTGAAGTTAAGAAAATTCAACTCTTGGAGAGTGTGGATGACAAAATCTCAAAAGACCTCAGACTTTCAACCTACACCACTGCCAATGACATGTTCAGAGTCCTGGAAAACAGATATGGCAACAAGTCAACCATCACAGTGGAAATCCTTGAAGAGCTGGAGAAGATGCCACATGTGAAAGGGAACCAGCCAAGAAAGGTCATTGACCTCATACAGTCGGTGGAGAAGGCCCTAGCAGATCTTACAGAGTTAGGAAACTCTGGAGCCATAAAGAACCCACTGGTAATTAAGACCATTGAAAGCAAGTTGCCTGACCTTATTAAAAAAGACTGGGTGATGTTCATGGTTGAACCCAGAAACAATGTCACATCAGACAACCACTTTGTCATGCTCTTGAAGTTCCTGAAAAGTCAAGAAGAAATACTAGAGAGACTCGAGCAGCTCAGAACTGTGGAGAAGGTGGAGAAATCAGACCGTTCAGACAAGAAGTATGACCGAAAGATTGCCTCAACAAAAACCACAAAGAGAGAAGAGCTTGATGAGGCCTGTGGTGTCTGTGGTGATAGAGGGCACAACAATAAAATCTTCTTCTGTAAAAAGTTCAAAAGACTTAAGCTACCTGAAAAGAAAGCTGTATTGAGAAAGCTGGGAGCATGCAGAAAATGTCTCGGATGCCATGCTGAAGATGGATACTGCAGAGACACTTTCCTATGCAGAAATAAAGACTGTAAAAGGGAAGGTGCCCCAGACCACCATTTTTTCCTCTGCCCAAAGGGAGAAGTCAAAAGAGGGGAAGAGAGAAAGAGTGGAAAAGACAGCAAAGGTGAAATCAAACTAACGGAGGAGCAAGAGGAGATCTTGTCTGAACTTGCCCCAGAAATGGCAGATCGATGCAGAAAGGCTTTCACCAACACCAACAAAACCGCAGTGACACTCGATGCTTCAGGCCAGTCTGAGCTACTGCAGAGGAATGGGCTCCCTGAACTTCCTGTCATCATGATGCTGATGCAAGTCACTGCAAATGCAGGGCTGAAGATTTGGGCCTTTAATTGACCTTGCTTCAGATACAAACTACATTACCCATAAGGCTGCTGAAAGACTGAGGTTAAGACATGAGAAGATGACTTTAGTTGTGCATGGGGTTGGTGGTATGGCCATAGAAGTGAACACACAAAGGTATCTCCTCAAAGTCAGAGTCAAGACACCTAAAGGAACAGAGAGAGCTCATGAAATGGTCTGCTACGGCTTGGATGAAATCGCCAGAGTGCATCAAGTAATTGAACCTGAGAAGTTGAAAAAATTCTTCCCAGAAGTCAAACTTGAAGAACTGGAAAGGCCAGAAGAGGTTGAACTTCTCATTAGCCACCGAGAGGGAAGACTCGCTCCCCAGAGGGTAAAAATCATCGGAGACCTCGTCTTATGGGAGGGTCCATTGGGGAAGACGGTGGGTGGAGCACATCCCGACTTATTTGAAGAAGTGGAGGTTGCAGCATATGAGTCCAAGACACACTTCGCTCGCTCCATGAGGACAGCAGCTGTCAAATATCAAGAAATTGCAAGTCCAACAACTGACACAGCCCAGCTACAGCAGGAGGATGTGGCTCAGACCAAATTTACAGCTGCCAGTAACCGTGAGTTCCTTGAGTGGTGGCACTGGGACAGCATCGGAGCTGCATGTGAGCCAAGATGTGGAGGATGCCGATGTGGAAACTGTCCACCAGGAGGAAAAGAAATGACCCTGGCAGAGGAGAGAGAACTGGATATCATTAAAGGAGGCCTCACCTACAAGAAGGGGGATGCTCACACACCAGCTCCACATTGGGATGCAAAGTATCCTTGGACGGTAGATCCAGCCTCTCTCCCAAACAACAAAGGTGCAGTCCAGGCTTGTTTCTTAAGGATGGAAAAGCAACTAAGCAGAGAGCCAGACTGGAAAGTCGCATATGCTGCTCAGATCCATGAAATGGTCGAACGAGGCGCAGCCATAAAACTCACCAACAAAATCATGGATGAGTGGAACGGACCAGTGTGGTACGTAAGCCACCTGGTGGCGCCAAACCCTCATTCGGTGACAACACCAATTCGTATTGTATGGAATAGTAGCCAGAAATACAAAGGCGTGGGGATGAATGATCTTCTTCTGAAGGGACCAGACGTTCTCAACCCTATCAGAGCTGTCCTGCTGAGGTTCAGAGAAGGGACGTATGCATCTCTAGGAGACATCAAAAAGATGTACAACTCTGTATGGCTAGAGGAGCGTGAGATGCATCTTCACAGGTTCCTCTGGAGGGACAGCCCAGATGGAGAGATAAGTGAATATGCAATTACCAGAGTCAACATTGGGGACAGACCTGCTGGTTGCATTGCTCAGTTGGCTATGAGGGAAACAGCCCGCCTGCCCAACTTTCTTCACTTGGAGGAGGAGCGCAGAGTCATTGAAGAGGACAGTTATGTGGATGACCTCTTAACCTCCCAAAATGACCTAAATAAACTTGACAAAATCACAGCAAATGTTGAAGAGATCTTGAAAGCTGGAGGTTTCTTCCTCAAACCATGGGTCCGGTCAGGGCAAAGTGGGAGGCAAGGAATGGAGACGGAGGGTCTAACAGAAACACAAGGTAAAACCTTAATTCTTCCAAATCAAATGAGGGACGAAGACAACAAAGCCTTGGGTATCGGCTACCAAATGGATGAGGACAAGCTCTACACGTTAACCTCAGTTAACTTTTCTAAAAGGAAGAAGAAGATGAGAGTTGGAAAAGATCTTCTCAAGGAGGAGGTAAGAACTGAGACACCTAAACCACTGACTAGGAGGGCTCTCTTAAGCCAAGTGGCTGGACTGTACGACCCAATTGGCTTAGTTACACCTGCCAAACAGAAAGGAGCAATTCTTGTTAGGAAAGCATTCCAAGAGGGAGGGGGTGGGAAACTAACCCAAGAAACCTGGGACCAACCTCTCTCAGACAGCCTCAGAGAAGAAGCCATACTGCTTTTTGAAGAATATGTGCAGCTTGGACAGGTGAAATTCCACAGGAGCCTCACACCAGCTGGCTGGGAAGGGAAACCTTGGGGCATCACATTCTCTGATGGAAGTGACAAATCCTATGGAGCTGTGATGTACTTAAGATGGGAGACAAGTCAAGGCACTAAAGTTCGATTCGTTGAATCAAAAGCCAAGCTGACACCCCTGGATCAGAAGGGAGAAGCTGTAAAAGCTGAGATCTGTGGTGCTGTCTTCGCAGCCAGGATCAGGAAGTATGTGGAAAAGCATGCTCGAATGAAGATCGAAAGATGGTTCCATCTACTTGACAGTCAAACGGTCTTGGGAGCCATTCAAAGAGTCAGTTATGGGTACAAAACCTTCTTTGCAAATAGAGTGGGTGAAATCCAGAAGGCTGGACTAGTGCAAGACTGGTGGTGGATCCGTGGAGATCTAAACATAGCTGACATCATAACAAGAGGGGGCGCTCCTGAAGATTTGAAGGAGAATTCCACATGGCAAAATGGACCAGAGTTCCTGAAGTGGCCAGTGGAGAAGTGGCCTATAAAATCAGCTGGAGAGGTTGCAGCTCATGCCAGGGAGAGTGTAAACAAGCTCCAGAGGAAGGCATTCTCAGGTGCATTAACAAGAGCTCAAGCAAGAAGGAGTCAGCAGAAAGAAGACCTACGAGGCACTCAGGAAAGTCCAAAGAGTGAAACTCAAGAGGGAATACCTGTGGTAAACCGAACTCTTCTTCTAAGAAGGAAGCCTACTGGCTGGGTTAAAGATCTTGTGGAAGTAAGAAGATCCAGTAGCCTGTCCAAACTGGTGAGAGTTGTTGCCTGGGTTTGTCTAGCTGCCAAGCAGTGGCTGAAGAGGAAGGGCCGGGCCCCTAAACAGTCAAAGTGGGAGGTAAGATCCCCCAAGCAAGCTGTGCTGACTGTCAAAGAACATGAAGATGCACTCAAAGACCTCTTCCTCGCAGCTCAAGAAGGTACAGTTTTTTCAGACACAACTCTAAGCAGACTGGCAGTATACAAAGATGTGAACTCTGGACTACTAGTTTGTGGAGGCAGAATTCAGATGTTCAACGAAGATAAGACAGCAGTGCCAGTTTTACCATTTGAAGCATGGGTGTCTACACTGCTGGCACAGGAATCCCACAAAGCAAACCACAAGGGAGTGGCAGGAACCCTTCTCCGGATGAGGAAGAAAGCCTGGGTAATAAAAGGCCGTAGACTTGCCAAGAAAATGATTGACAGCTGTGTGGTCTGCAGGAAAAACAAGGCAAAACAGTGTCAACAAATCATGGCTGACCTGCCTCTAGAGCGAACAGGCCCAGCTGCACCTTTTGAATTCACCACTATGGACCTGTTCGGCCCTTATGAAGTGAAAGATGAGGTCAAGAAGAGAACTAGACTCAGAGTATGGGGAATAGTCCTCTGCTGCATGGCTTCCCGAGCCATACACACTGAAGTGGTGAGTGACATGTCATCTGAAGGATTCCTGCTAGCCTATCAAAGGTTCACTTCACTGAGAGGACACCCCAGGAAACTCTGGTCCGACCCTGGCACTAACTTTGTGGGAGCCAGACCTGCACTGGAGAAGCTTCACAAATTCCTTAACCGACTAAACAAGTCTGAACTTGAAGACACAGCTGCCAAGCATGGTACAGAATGGTCGTGGAAGATCCACCCTGCAGACTCTCCCCATAGGAATGGTGCAGCAGAGGCAGCTGTCAAAGTAGTGAAGCGGGCGTTGAGCAACCTTGGTGGAGATGGTGTTTTCACATGGGGAGAATTCCAAACTTTTCTCTTCATGGCAGCCAACCTTGCAAATGAGAGACCCATCGATGCAAGAACTCAAAGCAGAGAAGACTGTGTAGAGTACATCACCCCAAATTCTCTGCTTTTAGGACGTGCCAATCCGAAGGGAGACCCTGGAGATTTCCAGTTTGATGGCTACCCTTACAAAAGACTTAAACATATTCAAGCAGAGGTAAGCAATTTCTGGAAAAAGTGGAGCCAATTGGCTGGACCTAATCTGTTCATAAGAAACAAATGGCACACCAAAGAGAGAAATGTTGCTGTTGGAGATGTGGTCTGGTTGGCTGACCAAAACGCCCTGAGAGGACAGTACAAGCTGGCTAGAGTGGTCAGTGTAAATGCTGACAGCAAAGGCATCGTAAGAGATGTGCTTGTGAAGACTTTTCCCAGCTATCCTGTTCACATCACAAAGGCAAACAGCAAAAAAGGGCCCACAAGAGCTAACAGTGAAAGAACCAAGAGACTCCAAACCAAAATCCCAGCCACAATTCTTCATAGAGATGTCAGACGCCTTGTCATTCTACTTCCCACTGAAGAACAAGTAGAGGTGTGAAGGGCTTGTGTGAACTCTCTGGTTTTGAAAAAAAAAACCAGGAGCTCAAGTGGGAGGTGTTGAGTTGAATCTCAGGAATTAGTGTCAAAGAACTACACTTCCCAGAGTGTACCAGCAGCAGCAAACTGGCTGCTTGTCACCTGATCAGTCATTGTCACTGATTTGGAGCACCTGTGAAAACATGGTCCTCAGTCATTCAGACAAACTTCAGAGAGAAGACGCTCCAAGTTCACTCGTAGGTTCAGTCCAAAGACGCCAATGGTCAGTGAAATGTTTTATTTACTTTCATGGTGTTTGAAATGCTGCTTAATGTGTTCGAGCTATGTTTAACTGCTGTGTAGATTGGTTAAGGAACACATTGCAGCATTGACTTCATTGATTTTGTGTTAAATGGGATTGTGCAAAATATTTCATTTTGAGTTTGAAAATATAAGATACAAAAGGATGGTACAAAGTTAAAAATGTTAAAAGTCATTAAGAATGTTTAATTAAAATGGTAACTTTTGTTCTCTGTCTTTAAAGGTTTACAACCTAATTCACTGAACAGACCAATCAACTGACAAAGCCAAAAATAAGTGATTGAGTTGGAAATTTGAGTTGTCCTTGTGTCCGTTGGAAGTTGAACAAGAGGAGAACTTGACAGCCACTCCAGGACCTTGAGATGCTTCTTATGGAGCCACTCCTTAGTTGCCCTGGCTGTGTGTTTCGGGTCGTTGTCATGCTGGAAGACCCAGCCACGACCCATCTTCAATGCTCTTACTGAGGGAAGGAGGTTGTTGGCCAAGATCTCGCGATACATGGCCCCATCCATCCTCCCCTCAATACAGTGCAGTCGTCCTGTCCCCTTTGCAGAAAAGCATCCCCAAAGAATGATGTTTCCACCTCCATGCTTCACGGTTGGGATGGTGTTCTTGGGGTTGTACTCATCCTTCTTCCTCCAAACACGGCGAGTGGAGTTTAGACCAAAAAGCTCTATTTTTGTCTCATCAGACCACATGACCTTCTCCCATTCCTCCTCTGGATCATCCAGATGGTCATTGGCAAACTTCAGACTGGCCTGGACATGCGCTGGCTTGAGCAGGGGGACCTTGCGTGCGCTGCAGGATTTTAATCCATGACGGCGTAGTGTGTTACTAATGGTTTTCTTTGAGACTGTGGTCCCAGCTCTCTTCAGGTCATTGACCATGTCCTGCCGTGTAGTTTTGGGCTGATCCCTCACCTTCCTCATGATCATTGATGCCCCACGAGGTGAAATCTTGCATGGTGCCCCAGACCGAGGGAGATTGACCGTCATCTTGAACTTCTTCCATTTTCTAATAATTGCACCAACAGTTGTTGCCTTCTCACCAAGCTGCTTGCCTATTGTCCTGTAGCCCATCCCAGCCTTGTGCAGGTCTACAATTTTATCCCTGATGTCCTTACACAGCTCTCTGGTCTTGGCCATTGTGGAGAGGTTGGAATCTGTTTGATTGAGTGTGTGGACAGGTGTCTTTTATACAGGTAACGAGTTCAAACAGGTGCAGTTAATACAGGTAATGAGTGGAGAACAGGAAGCCTTCTTAAAGAAAAACTAACAGGTCTGTGAGAGCCGGAATTCTTACTGGTTGGTAGGTGATCAAATACTTATGTCATGCAATAAAATGCAAATTAATTATTTAAAAATCATACAATGTGATTTTCTGGATTTTTGTTTTAGATTCCGTCTCTCACAGTTGAAGTGTACCTATGATAAAAATTACAGACCTCTACATGCTTTGTAAGTAGGAAAACCTGCAAAATCGGCAGTGTATCAAATACTTGTTCTCCCCACTGTAAATGTCTCTCCATTCCTCCTTCACTTCAAACCCTCATAAAATTAGACATAGTCTTGTATTAAATGCATTATGAAAGGAATGGTGTAATAAACACTCAACAGTGGAACGTTGTATTAAATACATTATGAAAGGAATGGTGTAATAAACACAACAGTGGAACGTTGTATTAAATACATTATGAAAGGAATGGTGTAATAAACACTCAACAGTGGAACGTTGTATTAAATACATTATGAAAGGAATGGTGTAATGTAGGTTCTACGAAATATGAAATGTGCGATGAAGAAAACCGTGTAGGTTTACTGTTGTCTACAGTAAAAGGGCCTTTCTGACTACAAGTACACCAGTACCTGTATCACAAAGTATTAAGAAAAAGCAAGCAGAGAGAACATTATTGGCATTAATAAAAATGTAAAAACTATATAAGGCTACTATTCTAATTATTTCAGTGACGAACTGGTTGATTAACAATATTGGGTGATTTTTTTAAAAATATAAATAAATGTGGGACACAAAATGAATGAAGTCTCACAATGTGTGTCTTATCACACAAAAACAAAATCTACTTTTTGTACATATTTGCACGAATTGAGTGTGAAATTGTGTTGGTATATCAGACAATATACCACAGGTATGATGTAAAAATACTTATTTACTGTTCTATTTATGTTGGTAAACAGTTTATAGTAGCAATAAGGCACCTCAAGGGTTTGTAGTATAAGGTCAATATACCACAGCTAAGAGCTGTATCCAGGCACTCTGTGTTGTCGTGCATAAGAACAGCCCTTATCCGCGGTACAGTATATTGGTCAATATACCACACCCCCTCGGACCTTATTGCTTAATTATACTGCTTAGTTTTAGTATACAGTTCCAGATATACAAGGTTTTTGACAAACTTGTTGTGCTCAGTTCTTCTTGGTTCTGGGTTTGTTGTGTTCAGGTCTTCTTGGTTCTGGGTTTGTTGTGTTCAGGTCTTCTTGGGTCTGAGTTTGTTGTGTTCAGGTCTTCTTGGGTCTGGGTTTGTTGTGTTCAGGTCTTCTTGGTTCTGGGTTTGTTGACTCTACTGTAAATCACAGAGGTGTCTTCCTCAGCTGATTGTTCCGCCGTGGGTCTGAGGAGAGAGAAACAGAAATGAAACAGAAACTACGTCCCAAAAAAAATCCATCTTATACTCTTTATAGTGCACTACTTAGACCAAGGGCCTAAATGGCTCTGGTCAAAAGTAGTGCACTAATTAGGGGATAGGGTTCAATTTGGAACAGAGAGAACAGTTCCTCAACTCCCACTCTCATTATCAACATAGTCATTGTCTTGATGTCCATTGTTGGGTTCGTAGTTTAAGGAAATGCCATGTAAACAATGAGTGATCACTAGGGGTCAACTATTTTACTTATTGATGACATCATAGTCTTCTCCAATAAGCAGCAGCATACGAATGACCTGAAAGGAGAATTTTTGCTTGTTTACAACCACATTTAAAAATAATAATATGTAAATGGTATGTTATAGAACGGACCAGACCATTTTTTTGCGACTTCGTCCATTCTAGCATCAGGCTACACAGAGAATGAAACAGTTGGACAAGGGAAACAGCACCAGTCACACAAAATGGATAACGTTACTGAAAAAGTTTGGAATTAAACTATTTCCTGTGAAGAACTGCCTAAAAATGTCGCCGGAGGACAGGGCAGCCGTTTCTGGGCGCCTAACCAATTCTAGCAGCAGGCTACACAGTTGTAACCAATTGTGCTATTATGTGTTTTCGCGTTATTTGTAACTTATTTTGTACATAATGTTTCTGCCATCGTATCCTACGGCAAAAAATTGCTTCTGGATATCAGGACAGCGATCACTCACCTCGGATTGGACAAGGATTTTTTCTTCAACAAGCAGGATGCACAGGGTGTACTTAAGACACCCGCCCAAATCCCCGTCATTGGCAGGAGACTCAGGTCTGGATGCCTTGTAGGGACCCGCCGACGGCGAGTGGGATACCTGCCTTTACCATCAGTATTACTAGTCAACGTACAATCATTGGACAATAAATTAGACCAGATACGATCACGGATATCCTACCAACGGGACATCAAAAACTGTAATATCTTATGTTTCACTGAGTCGTGGCTGAACGACGACATGGCCAACATTCAGCTGGCGGGATATACGCTGCACCGGCTGGATAGAACAGCAGACTTCGGTAAGACGAGGGGGGGCGGGATGTGTATATTTGTAAACAACAGCTGGTGGACGAAATCTAAGGAAGTCTCTAGATTTTGCTCGCCTGATGTAGTCTCTCATGATAAACTGTAGACCACACTATTTCACTAGAATTTTAATCTATATTTTTCGTGGCTGTTTATATACCACCACAGATGGATGCTGGCTTTTATCAGCATAATAAATGTGCAAACAGAGGGAAAAAAAAACTCTAGACCCTTTACACCACATACAGAGACGCATACAAAGCTCTCCCTCGCCCTCCATTTGGCAAATCTGACCATAATTCAATCCTTCTGATTCCTGCTTACAAGCAAAAACTAAAGCAGGAAGTACCAGTGACTCGTCATGAAAAAAGTGGTGAGATGACGCAGATGCTAAGCTACAGGACTGTTTTGCTAGCACAGACTGGAATATGTTCCGGGATTCTTCCGATGGCATTGAGGAGTACACCACATCAATCACTGGCTTCATCAATAAGTGCATCGATTATGTTGTCCCCATATTGACTGTACGTAGATACCCCAACCAGAAACCATGGATTACAGGCAACATCCGCACTGAGCTAAAGGGTAGAGCTGCAGCCTTCAAGGAGCGGGACTCTAACCTGGATACTTATAAGAAATCCTGCTACTCCCGTGCCAATACAGGACTAAGATTGAATCGTAATACACCGGCTCCGACACTCGTCGGATGTGGCAGGGCCTGTAAACTATTACAGACTACAAAGGGAAGCACAGCCGCGAGCTGCCCAGTGACACAAGCCTACCAGACGAGCTAAATCACTTCTATGGTCGCTTCGAAGCAAGCAACACTGAGGAATGCATGAAACAGCCTATAGGGAGGAGGTCAGAGACCTGGCCGTGTGGTGCCAGGATAACAACCTCTCCCTCAACGTGATCAAGACAAAGGAGATGATTGTGGACTACAGTAAAAAAAGGACTGAGCACTCCCCCATTCTCATCGACGGAGCTGTAGTGGAGCTGGTTGAGAGCTTCAAGTTCCTTGGTGTCCACATTACCAACAAACTAGAATGGTCCAAGACAGTCGTGAAGAGGGCACGACAAAGCCTATTCCCCCTCAGGAGACTGAAAAGATTTGGCATGGGTCCTCAGATCCTCGAAAGGTTATACAGCTGCAACATTGAGAGCATCCTGACTGGTTGCATCACTGCCTGGTATGGCAACTGCTCGGCCTCCGATCACAAGACACTACAGAAGGTAGTGCGTACGGCCCAGTACATCACTGGGGCAAAGCTTCCTGCCATCCAGGACCTTTATAGCAGGCGGTGTCAGAGGAAGGCCCTGAAAATGGTCAAAGACTCCAGCCACCCTAGTCATAGACTGTTCTCTCTGCTACCGCACGGCAAGTGGTACTGGAGCGCCAAGTCTAGGTTCAAAAGGCTTCTCAACAGCTTTTACCCCAAAGCCATAAGACTCCTGAACAGGTATTCAAATGGATACCCGGACTATTTGCATTGTGTAAGTTTCTAAAAAAACAAGTGAAATCGCAAAAAAAGGTGCCTGGACTCTTCTATAACATTTACATAAACAATAGAAATGTGGTTGTAAAGCTAACTTCTTTAATGCAATGTATTCACAATGTTCTAGTATTGGCTCCATGATATTTTTTGCTCACGGGGTGGCAGCACTGGGGCGGTTGAATTTCACAACATCGTACTGGACATCCTCGTCCTGTTTCTGGGGTTGAGGAAGCTGGACGGTGGAGTACAGAGGCACTTCCTGGTTTTCGGAGCGAGTGAAGTGGATGCTGGCGTAGTGAACGTCATCCTGGTCATCTGTGGACGCTGTCTGTGCTGCAGTAGGGGTCATGGCCATGCTTGAGACGTTGTCATACACTGGACTAGAGTCTCCCTGATGGGATGAGGACAGACAACATGAGTAGAAATGTTCCACAAAGCAATACAAATAATCTGATTCTAACAGACTCACCTGTACATTCTCTGATGTGTCTCTTGTGTCAGAGGTGGATTTGGAGGCCTTCTTCCTGTTTTGCACATTCATTCATGTATTTATTCTTGAATGAATCAATTCAGGAAATAAGTTGATAAAAAAAGTGTTAGAGTGAAATAATGTTTAAAAGATCACTCACCTGAACCACATGAATCCAGAGAGACAGAGGATGAGAACCAGAACAACCACTATGATTCCTACAGCTGCAGTCAGAACTGGTGTTTGTTTCTCTATAATAGAATATGGATGATATGAGTACAGACATGTTATAAACTGAGAATAAACCAAGTACAGGACAATAATACTATATTTGTTAAGTGATCTCTTCTCAACGTATATATAATTATAAAACAAAGTATGATTAGGCAAAGTATTAATATTATCTTGAAACATAATGTTGTATTGAAATACTGAAGATGAAACTTCACCTGGTAAAGTTATCATCAGAGTTGTAGAGTTCATAGATCCTCTTCCATTCCAGGCCTCACAGTGGTAATGTCCATTGTCCTTAGACGTGAAGTTACTTATGTTGTAGATCTGTCCAAATCCATGTAGAAAAGGCTTATTCTGAAAGTACCAGGTGTATTTGTCCACAGGTGGGTTGGCATCACTGCTGCAGGTCAGAGTCACTGAACTGCCCTCCACTATTTCACCAGAGGGAATGAATGACACTGAGGTGTTCTTTGGGCCATCTGTTGGACAATATGAAACAAAAAACATTTTTATAATGTTTTTGCTTGGGTTTGAAATATTCATTTAAATGTGATCCTCTGATCAGAAGAAGAGGTTAAGATTACTTACACTGAACGTCCACAGACACAGAAGAAGAGTGGAGACATCCATATATATTCACAGCCTCACAGTAGTATTCTCCACTGTCCTCAGAGCTGATGGTTGCGAAGTTGTATGTATTATCAGATCCTGTCAGTGAAGCTCCATTCTTCTTGTACCAGGTGTATTTGTCCACAGGTGGGTTGGCATCACTGCTGCAGGTCAGAGTCACTGAACTGCCCTCCACTATTTCACCAGAGGGAATGACTGACACTGAGGTGTTCTTGGGTCCAACTGGTAAAGGAAAACTTGTCAGGTTAGGACAGTAGTATATTTACAGTTAAAGTCAGAAGTTTACATACACCTTAGCCAAATACATTTAAACTCAGTTTTCACAATTCCTGACATTTAATCCTAGTAAAAAGTCCCTGTCTTAGGTCAGTTAGGATCCCCACTTTATTTTAAGAATGTGAAATGTCAGAATAATAGTAGAGAGAACGATTTATTTCAGCTTTTATTTATTTCATCACATTCTCAGTGGGTCAGAAGTTTACATACACTCAATTAGTATTTGGTAGCATTGCCTTTAAATTGTCTAACTTGGGTCAAACGTTTCGGGTAGCCTTCCACAAGCTTCCCACAATAAGTTGGGTGAATTTTGGCCCATTCCTCCTGACAGAACTAGTGTAACTGAGTAAAGTTTGTAGGCCTCCTTGCTGGCACACGCTTTTTCAGTTCTGCCCACAAATGTTCTATAGGATTGAGGTCAGGGCTTTGTGATGGCCACTCCAATACCTTGACTTAGTGTATGTAAACTTCTGACCCACTGGAATTGTGATATAGTGAATTATAAGTGATGTAATGTCTGTAAACAATTGATGGAAGAATATCTTGTGTCACGCACAAAGTAGATGTCCTAACAAACTATAGTTTGTTAACATGAAATCTGTGGAGTGGTTGAAAAATGAGTTTTAATGACTTCAACCTAAGTGTATGTAAACATCCAACTTCAACTGTACAAATGACATGTCAAAAATAGTTCTCTGACTTAACAGAGAATGTATCTAAAACAGGAGAGTAGTATATCTACAAATGACATGTCAAAAATAAATGATCTGTTAAGTCAGAGAACTATCTAAAACTCTAACTTATACAAAATGTTAACAAATATACATTTGGAGATGCTATGCTTTAGGACTACTTCATTATATTCAAATTGTTTAGCTACCTTAGCATTCAAACACTGAGCTGTACTTTACTCACACTTCACATCCATGTTTATGGTCCTAGACCTGTCTGTCCCCATCTCATTCTGGGCCTCACAGTAGTACTCTCCAGTGTCAGATGACTGGATTTGATTGAAGACATGCTGTGGTCCTGTCATACTCTGATAGCCACCTCCATTCTTCTTGTACCACCAGGTGTAACTCTGGACAGGTGGGTTGGCATCACTGCTGCAGGTCAGAGTCACTGAACTGCCCTCCACTATTTCACCAGAGGGACTGACTGACACTGAGGTGTTCTTTGGTTTATCTGATGTAAAGACCAAACATTTTGTAAAAGTTATATTAACAATATTAAAAATATATACTTTTTACTGTAATGATTAATGAAGTAAGACCTGTCTCTTTTACCTGAATGCATGATACTTGCTAAGTAGAATACTGACCTACTGTACTGTACTCACACACTGTAGGAGAGCTGAGACCCAGTAGAATACTGTACTACTGTACTGTACTCACACTGTAGGAGAGCTGAGACCCAGTAGAATACTGTACTACTGTACTGTACTCACACTGTAGGAGAGCTGAGACCCAGTAGAATACTGTACTACTGTACTCACACACTGTAGGAGAGCTGAGACCCAGTAGAATACTGTACTACTGTACTGTACTCACACACTGTAGGAGAGCTGAGACCCAGTAGAGTACTGTACTCACACACTGTAGGAGAGCTGAAACCCAGTAGAATACTGTACTACTGTACTGTACTCACACACTGTAGGAGAACTGAGACCCAGTAGAATACTGTACTACTGTACTGTACTCACACACTGTAGGAGAGCTGAGACCCAGTAGAATACTCTACTACTGTACTGTACTCACACACTGTAGGAGAGCTGAGACCCAGTAGAATACTGTACTACTGTACTCACACACTGTAGAAGAGCTGAGACCCTCATGGCCTTTTACAGCACAGGAGTAACTGTCTTCATCCTCACTGCTGATGGAGTACATGGGGGAGGAGTCATCTTGTACATTCTGTCCGTTCTTGTACCAGATGTAGGTGGGGTTGGGGTTGTCAGTCAGAGTACAGGTGGTACTACAGGTCAGTGTCCTCTGTCCCTCTGCAGCAGGAATCACCTTCACCTGTAGACCTGAAATTATACATACATATATATATAAAACCACATACACCTCTGTACAAACAGGATGGTACATTTATTGTTATACTGTTGTATCATAAACACTGTATTATTACCTGTGACAGTCAGAGTTGTTCCTGGGAAACTTTGACCCCATTCAAAGTTGTGTGTTTTAAAAGTGAAGCGATACTCAGCTGAGTCCTCTCTCAGATCTGAGATTCTCAGGGTGGAGGGACCATTGTTTGTTCCAGTGTTCTCCACACGACCTGCATACCCTGGGTCTGTAGTTAGGTCTTCAGGGGTCGACTTATCACTTCTAAACCAGAATGTTGATGTGGTGGAATAATAACCAACATAAGTACAGGATATGTCCACTGTTGACCTCTTCAAGGCACAGATTCTCCTCTTGGTGTAAGTCACTCTGCTGCAGCTCTGACCATAGACACCTGTAATATAATGACATGAGGACTGAGTTATTTTTAGAAATGATAATAGTTCTCAAATGATAAAGTGAAACCAACACACACAGAGGTTACACAGTTTTACAATGATGTATTAAATAAACACTCACACACTGCAGGAGAGTGAAGATCCTCATGGTCTTTTACAGCACAGGAGTAGCTGTCTTCATCATTAGTGTTGACTGAATAGGCAGAAGTGTTCTCAGTTACTATCTGTCCGTTCTTGTACCAGATGTAGGTGGGGATACCAGTCAGAATACAGGTGGTGCTACAGGTCAGTGTATTATACCATGAATACGGTTCAGTAGTCACCTTCACCTGAAAACCTAAATGAAAGAGGAGTAAAAACATTGTTTAGAATTAATATTCATTTCATGACTCTTCAAAACTGTACCATGTTATGCAGTGTTACCTGTGACAGTCAGAGAACATACAGTACATCTATTTCACTGGCTGTCATTTCTATGTAATGATGAATATTGATAGGTAAAGTAATGATTGATACTTACTAAGTAGAATACTAGTTTCATTCATACTCACAAACTACAGGAGAGTGGAGCTCCTCATGGCCTTCTACAGCACAGGAGTAAATGTTCACAGAGGAATCCCAGACCACCAGCAGATTACTAGAGTGTTGTTGGGAAGTAGGCTCATCTAGACGTTGTCCGTTCTTGTACCAGATGTAGGTGGGGTTGGGGTTGTCAGTCAGAGTACAGGTGGTGCTACAGGTTAGTGTCCTCTGTCCCTCTGTAGCAGGAGTCACCTTCACCTGCAGGTCTGAATGAAGAGAGAATAAAAACATAAAAGAACAACCCTCATCATTTCCACCTACTATTAGTAGATATAAAGTAGTTACAGTATATCATAATGTTCTCTAAGTGTAGTATTACCAGTATATCATAATGTTCTCTAAGTGTAGTATTACCAGTATATCATAATGTTCTGTAAGTGTAGTATTACCAGTATATCATAATGTTCTGTAAGTGTAGTAGTACCTGTGACAGTCAGAGTTGTTCCTGGGAAACTATGACCCCATTCGAAGTAGTTTGTTTTATAAGTGAAGCGATACTCAGCTGAGTCCTCCTCTCTCAGATCTGAGATTCTCAGGGTGAAGGGACCTTTGTATGTTCCAGTGTTCTCCACACGACCTGTATACCCTGGGTCTGTAGTTAGGTCTTTAGGGGTCGACTTATCACGTCTAAACCAGAATGTTGATGTGGTGTAATAATAACCAACATAAGTACAGGATATGACCACTGTTGACCTCTTCAAGGCACAGATTCTCCTCTTGGTGTAAGTCACTCTGCTGCAGCTCTGACCATCAACACCTGTAATATAATGACATGAGGACTTAGTTCTTTTTAGAAATGATAATAGTTCTCAAATGATGAAGTGAAACCAACACACACAGAGGTTACACAGTATTACAATGATGTATTAAATAAACACTCACACACTGCAGGAGAGTGAAGATACTCATGGTCTTTTACAGCACAGGAGTAGCTGTCTTCATAATTAGTGGAGACTGAATAGGGAGAAGTGTTCTCAGTTACTATCTGTCCATTCTTGTACCAGATGTAGGTGGGGTTACCAGTCAGAGGACAGCTGGTGGTAATACAGGTCAGTGTCACCCAATCTTTCCAACTTGTAGGAGTCACCTTCACCTGCAGAGCTGGAGTAGATCACGACATTAAAACCCTGAATCACCTGTTCTCTAGTTTAATCACATGATGCAAGACATTCTCAAAAACATGTCATTCTTAAATCTATTTCATATATAAACATCTAATTACTAGATCTAAATGGACAGTAGATATTAATTAAACAGACTAGCAGTAAAAAGCATGTTACTGTACTTGTGACAGACAGAGTGACTCCAGGATCACCAGTATATTTCCCTCCTTCCTGATCTGTTGTAAATCTAAACTTGTACTCAGCTGAGTCAGTCTCTCTCAGGTCTGTGATTTTCAGGGTACAGTCTTTATTCGTATCCCCACTGTACTCCACATGACCTTTGTAGTCTGGGTCATCACTCAGACTCACATAATTCCCATCAGCATCATATTTAGTGAACCAGAAGGTTGATGTGACTTTATGCCGATAGGGATATGTGTAAGAGCAGGACAGCTTCACTGTTGATCCCTTCAAGGCACAGATACTCTGAGTGGTATAAGTCACACTCCATCCATTCTGACCCAGTACCACTGAAACACAGTCACACAACACAATGGTATCAGAATCAGGCCAAGGTCTATTGGCTCACACTAACATCAGGGTTTGTCCACACTTTGTTGCCATAGTTGCTGAATTAAGTGTGAATAGAAACCACAGATAAGCATCTCTCAGTGAGGTGTGAAAGATAACTATTTAAAGTGAAGTAGAGACTCCTAACAGAACACACCAGAATAACATTATGATTCTTATCCTTTTAGAAACGTCTGTAGATTGTTAAACAGATCAACTAAAAGATAACAATGAGACCATACCTGTTACAGACCAGAGAAAGACCACCAACACACTTCCTGTTGTTATCAAGGCCATTGTTGCATCTCCCACCCTGCAGTCTTAGAAACATAAACAACTCAATCTATAGCTGGTGAATTACAGGGATATCGCTTCTTCCGGTAAGAGTAAGGGAGGGGGGCGGGCTTTATTAGTTAACAGATTGTGTAATCCGAGACATTACTGTTAAGGAACAGTTTTGTAGCCTGGACATTGAGCTGTTAGCCTGAGACCCTACTATTTGCCGAGGGAATTCACAGCGGCCATTGCTGTTATTGCTTATATCCCGCCCTCCGCGGACGCAAACATATCCATTTATTAAATTAAATCTACTTGACGAACTATACAAAACAATAACGACGTATAACAAACTTGCTTCTCCAAGACTGACATAGACAAGACAATGAACCACACAACGGTGTGGGACATGACAACTAATATAGGATCCCCAATCAGAGACAACGCATAGCAGCTACCTCTAATTGGGGACCCAACACAACACAGAACTAGAATACTAGATCTGTCAGGCTCTGACCATGGCCAAATAGAGTAGCAAAAGGCTTCTCTATGGCCAGACCCTGACACAAACACAGCGTGTGATTTTAACCATGCATCTCTCTCTTCAACGCTGCCCACGTTCAAACAGTTTGTGAAGTGCCCAACCAGGAATAATAAAACTCTGGAGTTGTTATATGCTAATGTGAATCTGTCTGTCTGTCTGTCTGTCTGTCTGTCTGTCTGTCTGTCTGTCTGTCTGTCTGTCTGTCTGTCTGTCTGTCTGTCTGTCTGTCTGTCTGTCTGTCTGTCTGTCTGTCTGTCTGTCTGTCTGTCTGTCTGTCTGTCTGTCTGTCTGTCTGTCTGTCTGTCTGTCTGTCTGTCTGTCTGTCTGCCTGTCTGCCTGTCTGCCTGGTGTCATTTAGGACACAAAAATATAAACTCACATCATCATAGCCTTGAGTGGATGGTGTGTAAATAACATCCCCATAATAGTTTGGTAATATGGTGTGTGTCAGTGGTATTGGCAGGTAGATTAGCAGTTAAGTGTTGGGCCAGTAACTGAAACATTGCTAGTTCAAATCCCCGAGCGGGCAAGGTGGAAAAATCTGCCCTTGAGTAACACACACACACCTTTTATACCATAATTATATCATAGCGTCCGTATTCACAAAGTGTCTCAGAGTAGGATCTAGGATTAGTTTTCCCTGTTAGATATAGACCAGGTGGACCTGATCCTATATCAGCACTTCAAGTCTGAGACCCTTGAGTTCTTGACTTATGGCTAAAAACAAAAAACAAAATTTCAAGATATCAAGAGTACTTACAGACTGAAGGGGAGAGGTCTTGTACAGTGAGTCGACTAACTGGTAGTGAGTGGAAACTGTTAGTAAGTGTCAGTTATGTGGTTGATACATATTTAAAGTAGTCAGAACACAAGTAGCTGATGCAGAAATGTCATTTCCTTCCTCTTTAAGACATTAACATGCATGACGACCAGAACAGCAAGTCAGAAAGAGGTTTTACTGTATTTCAATAGAAAATATACAACATACTGCATATCTAGTGGCCTTTCTTCATTTGAGTGGGATTACAGTTTTTAAAATGGGCAAGATTTCCATTGACTACATACAGTTGAAGTCGGAAGTTTACATACACTTAGGTTGAAGTCATTAAAACTCATTTTTCAACCACTTCACAGATTTCATGTTAACAAACTATAGTTTTGGCAAGTCGGTTAGGACATCTACTTTGTGCATGACACAAGTAATTCTTCCAACAATTGTTTACAGACAGATTATTTCACTTATAATTCACTATATCACAAGTTTACATACACTAAGAAGTTTACATACACTACGCTGACTGTGCCTTTAAACAGCTTGGAACATTCCAGAAAATTATGTAATGGCTTTAGAAGCTTCTGACATAATGTGAGTCAATTGGAGGTGTACCTGTGGATGTATTTCAAAGCCTACCTTCAAACTCAGTACCTCTTTGCTCGACATCATGGGAAAATGAAAAGAAATCAGCCAAGACCTAAAAAAAAAAGTGTGGTTCATTCTTGGGAGCGACTGCACATGGGGACAAAGATCGTACTTTTTGGAGAAATGTCCTCTGGTCTGATGAAACAAAAATAGAACTGTTTGGCCATAATGACCATCGTTATGTTTGGAGGAAAAAGGGAGAGGCTTGCAAGCCAAAGAACACCATCCCAACGTGAAGCACAGGTGTGACAGCATCATGTTGTGGGGGTGCTTTGCTGCAGGAGCGACTGGTGCACTTCACAAAATCAGTCAGGTAGTTAAAGCCTGTCCGCAAATGGGTCTTCCAAATGGACAATGACCCCAAGCATACTTCCAAAGTTGTGGCAAAATGGCTTAAGGACAACAAAGTCACGGTATTGGAGTGGCCATCACAAAGCTCTGACCTCAATCCTATAGAACATTTGTGGGCAGACTGAAAAAGCTTGTGCGAGCAAGGAGGCCTACATACCTGACTCAGTTACACTAGTTCTGTCAGGAGGAATGGGCCAAAATTCACCGAACTTATTGTGGGAAGCTTGTGGAAGGCTACCCGAAACCTTTGACCCAAGTTAAATAATTGAAAGGCAATGCTACCAAATACTAATTGAGTGTATGTAAACTTCTGACCCACTGGGAATGTGATGAAAGAAATAAAAGCTGAAATAAATCCTTCTCTCTACTATTATTCTGACATTTCACATTCTTAAAATAAAGTGGTGATCCTAACTGACCTAAGACAGGGAATTTTTACTAGGATTAAATATCAGGAACTGTGAAAAACTGAGTTTAAATGTATTTGGCTAAGGTGTTTGTAAACTTCCTACTTCAACTGTACATAATCATGTTATGTGTCGGAGCCCAATAAGACTAGCTGTCGCCATTGGCGTCATCTAATGGGGATCCTATTGATTCAAAATTAAATCATGTAAACAATGTGTTTACTATAGCCCACTATTTGGAATGTTTATAGTATGTTAGAATGTGTTTACTATAGCCCACTATTTATAATGTTTCTCATATCTTAGAATGTGTTTACTATAGCCTATATTTTAAATGTTTCTCATATCTTAGAATGTGTTGACTATAGCCTACTTTTTTGTAGTGGTGTGCAGGGGCGCCAACATAAAGGCCGGTGATGCTTCTCGGGTAAAGAAGCTGATCAGGAAAGCTAGCTCCTTTCTGTGGAATAACTTTGACACTCTAGAGGAGGAGAGACGGATCCTGGCCAAACTGCTGGCCATCATGGACAACGTCACCCACCCTCTGAATGCCATGGTTATGATGCAGAGGAAAACAACAGACTGGGATGTGCTCTGTGAGGCTCATGGGGAGGACATTGATGGACTTACTGACTGCATAACAGACTATATCAATTTTTGTGTAGACAACACTGTACCCACCAGGAAGGTACACTGTTTTCCAAATAATAAACCCTGGGTCACCAGCGACCTGAAGGCCCTGCTGAATGATAAGAAGAGAGCCTTCAAGGAGGGGGACAAGGACAAATTGAAATGCGTCCAGAGGGAGCTGAAGTTGCGGAGCCAGGTGAGAGAGGTGTGGATAGGTATGAGAAATATCACTGGCTTCAAGCTTCAAAAAGTCAAACAGTGGGCAGACGGAGGGTACCCAGGACAGAGCCAATGAGCTGATCTAATTTTTTAACAGGTTCGATACTGGCCCTGTCCACCTCCCCTTCAGTTCCCCAGACCCTTAGTCTCCTGGGTCACGGACTACCTGACCGGTAGGCCACAATTTGTGCGACTACAGAGCTGTGTGTCAGAACAGGCAGTGAGCAACACAGGGGCCCCCCAGGGAACGGTCCTGTCCCCCTTCCTGTTCACCCTCTACACCTCGGACGTCAGATATAATTCTGAAACATGCCACCTACAGAAGTTCTCGGATTACTCTGCAATTGTAGGGTGCATCAGGGGTGGGCAGGAGGAGGAGTACAGGAGCACAATCACAATATTTTTATACTTTTTCCATACAGCCACTATGTATCATTTATCGTGTATCTGTCTTTTGTGTATTTCGTTCTGGCATTTTGCACCTGCCCTGTGTTTTTCGTAGCTGCTTGATAAAGAAATTTCCCCTCGGGGATCAATAAAGTACCTATCTATCTATCCATCCATCAATCCATCCATCCATCCATCCATCTATCTATCATGTGTTAACTATACAGTGGCCTACTATTTGTAATGTTCATAATATCTTAGAATGTGTCGACTATAGCCTATATTTGAAATGTTTCTCATATCTTAGAATGTGTTGACTATAGCGTACCTGTCACGAGTCAGGATGGTGAGAGACCAAGGCGCAGGGCAATCATAGTTCGACATTATTTATTGAATTATAAATAATCAGAACGAACAAACACGATCTACAAACATAACGTACAAAATGAAACGTGTTTTTACAAACAAAACGTAGCATACTTACTGGACCGGTGACTTTTGAAATACACATATATACAATGACCCACAGCCCCGGTGTGGAAACATACAAACATATGTAGGATCCCTAATTAGAGACAATGCACTGCAGCTGCCTCTAATTAGGGATCCCATACAAACCACCACCAGACCCAGAAATGAAAGACACTGTCAGACTCTGACCATGGCTACATAGAGAAGCAAATAGGCTTCTCTATGGCCAGAGCCTGCCAGTACTATTTGGAATGTTTATAGTATCTTAGAATGTGTTGACTATAGCCTACTATTTGGAATGTTTATAGTATGTTAGAATGTGTTGACTATAGCCTACTATTTGGAATGTTTATAGTATGTTAGAATGTGTTGACTATAGCCTACTATTTGGAATGTTTATAGTATGTTAGAATGTGTTGACTATAGCCTACTATTTGGAATGTTTATAGTATCTTAGAATGTGTTGACTATAGCCTACTATTTATAATGTTTATAGTATCTTAGAATGTGTTTAATATAGCCTACTATTTATAATGTTTATAGTATCTTAGAATGTGTTTAATATAGCCTACTATTTATAATGTTTATAATATCTTAGAATGTGTTTAATATAGCCTACTATTTATAATGTTTATAGTATCTTAGAATGTGTTGCTTGCTGTTCTGAGTTCTACATGGAACAGGTCAAAGCTAAATGTATATATATTTTTATTATTATTTATCCATGCCTTATTTTTCCAGGTAAATTGACTGAGAACACATCCTAATTTACAGCAACAAGCTGGGGAATAGTTACAGGGGAGAGGAGGGGGGATGAATGAGCCAATTAAAAGCTGGGGAGGATCAGGTTGCATGAGGGCCAGATTGGTAATGTTACCTAGGATACTGGGGTTAACACCCCTGACCTTATGATAAGTGCCATGGGATCTTTAGTGACCACAGAGCTAGGACATCCATTTAATGTCCCATCCCAAAGACGACACCCTACACTGGGCAATGTCCCCAATCACTGCCCTGGTGCATTGGATTAATTTATTTTTGGACCATCCAACACCACTTCCAGCAGCATCTGGTCATACGTCCAGGAACTGACCAAGGTCAACCCTGCTTAGCTTCAGAGGCAAGCCAGCAGTGGAATACAGGGTGGTATACTGCTGACATTTGGTCAATTCCATTGGCTTGTAAGTAAGCATTTCGCGACAAGGTCTACACATGTTGTATTCTGTGGATTTGACATAACATTTGATTTTCATTATATTCTACAAATGTACACTAATCAGCTGCGTGTAAATGTCTACTGAAGGTTCCAGTGTTCTAGACTAGATCTCTCTACTGGCATCTCAACATTACTGCACCATCCTAATAATAATGTCCTCAATAATGTTGGACTAATAACATAACAAACTGGCAATACATCAGATAGAATGGTGAAACACAACACTGGCTACTTGACAAAGTCACATTTAATTACACAAACACTGACGTCTGTAGTATTACAACATGCCACTTTCATTCTGTTACACCGACTTTGTCCCAAATGACACCCTAATCCATATATAGTGCACTGCCTTTGAGCCCTCTAGGCCTGGGGCCTGTTTCAGAAAGGAGGTTAAGTGAAAACTCTGAGTATGTTAACCCTGAAATGAGGGAAACTCTGGGTTTCCCGTTTCAGAATGGGAGGTATATCAAACCCGAGAAAGCAGAGTAAGTCGAACCCGTTTCTGAAAGAGAGGTAACTTATACTCAGAGTCAGTTACCATGGTAACCTGGTCGGGAGCAGGTTTTCTTCTGTAAACCCAGAGTTTCTTGCGGTCTCCTCCCCTTTCTTAAAGAGGAAGCGGTGTTTAAACACCTCATTCATTCTTCCGGTACATTCATTCATTGCGCACATTTCAGTTACGCAGAGAGCATCAAAGGGAATGAAATGGCATGTCCTTTTATGGACGATCCTGTTGATGAAGAGGCTGTATTAATTCGTAGGGAGTTACATTTACGTCGGGAGAGGATTTTGAAGCCCAGAGTGGATTTTTTGTCATATCCCTATGCATTTTTATTTGAGCGGTACCGTTTTTCTTTACAGTCAATAAGATACATCCATAATCTCATCCATCCTTACATCAGAAACATCAGCCATCGCGGCCGTGCTCTTACATCCGAGCAGATGCTTTGCGTTGCCTTACGTTTCTTTGCAAATGGTAGTTTTCTGTATAACATCGGGGATGCAGAACATATTAGTAAGGCTACTGTTTGCAGAGCAGTCAGGAAAGTGTGCCTCGCTCGTAAGCGCTTTCTGAGAAGTTTTGTGTTGTTTCCTGGGCACAAACCAGTGAGAGTCATCAAAGAGGAGTTTCACAGGATTGCAGGTCAGTGGTGTATAAATCGGTTTAAATGAGGCTAACCTGATAAATGACATTCAGTTAAGAATATCTTGCTGCGACCCCTGGAAGTAACCTAATAATTAGAATTCCCTTTAGGATTTCCGAATGTGGTTGGATGCATTGATGGCACACATATTCCGATCATTGCACCTTCTGAAAATGAAGCGGATTATGTCAACAGGAGGTCCATCCACAGTATTAATGTGCAGGTACACTGGCAGCCTACTGTTTCTAATGGTCAAAGACTACATCACAATACTGTACATGTCTCATTCTTTGCACTGTCAATATCATATGTGATGCTGCACATATAATCACAAATGTGGAGGCCAAGTGGCCCGGCTCTGTTCATGACTCAAGAATGTATCGGGAATCAACCCTGAGCAACAGACTGGAAAGGGGTAAGTAAATGTATGTCCTATACACATATTTCAATGTATGCACTACACACTTACAGGGGAATTTCTATGCAGCTCTAAAGCAATGTGAACTTTCTTACAGGAGAGAATGATGGCTTTCTGCTGGGAGATGGGGGTTACCCATGCCGACCAAATCTTATTACCCCTTACCCAGAACCTGAACCAGGCCCCCAGCAGCGCTTCAATGTGGCACACTGCAGGACGAGAGCCGGGTGGAGATGACCATAGGCCTGTTGAAAGCACGTTTCCAGTGCCTACGTCACCTCAGGGTAACCCCTGAAAGGGCCTGCGACATTATTGTGGCATGTGTTGTTCTCCATAATATTGCCATAATTAGAGGGGAGCAACACCCTGCCCTGAGGAACCCCATCAACCCTGCAGATTTCCAGGATGGAAGGGTAGTCCGGGATATGATATGCCGCAATGTCTTCTCAGATTAATCATGATATCCACCACCACCACCAAAAAAAAAAAGAAGTTAGATTTGAATATAGTTTCAATACTTCCTAGAATTCACCTGTGACCAAACACTCACCTCTCGCTTTTGTTTCAGAATCTCGATTTCCAGATCTGCCTTTTGGATCTGGCGGTCCAAGTATACGAGTTCTTTGCTGTTTTTTTTCTATCTTTTTAATAAGAAGAAGTCTATATAACTCCTTAACTGGCAACTGAAAATACAGTAGATTAGAGTTACATAATGTAGTTCTAAAATTCTACAGAATTAAACTGTGGCATTTACTGTAAATCACTGAACTGTGTTCATCTGTGCACCAGACGTTGATGGACCTTCCTCCTGCTGTTCTTCCACACTCTGGGGGGGTAGAGATAAGAATGACCATTTATAGATATAAACTTAGATTCTATAGGCTACTCCACATAAAAACGTGAATGTGTAGATTGTTTGATGTGTAGACACATAATATTAACATTACCTCTGTAGGCCTCTCTGTGGCAGCAGAAACGGTTTCTTCATCCCCATCATCCTGTGAAGATGAGCATTTCATAGAGTACACTTTATAATACTATTTGTCATAATATATGGTGTATTGAGTTGCTACTTACAACTGCCTGGGGTTCTGTTGGGACAGGAGGCTCCAAGAGACAGATATTACCATCAGAATCTGTTGGGACTTACGAAAAACCCAACCCAAAGTAATATAAATGGAAATATCACAAAAAGTCTATATAAAAAATAACACATACTGTAGGTAGACCTCTTACATTTTATGAAGGCACTTAAATCTTCTGGAGTGACTGGCTCTAATGAAGTCCCTCCAGGACTTCAGTATTGGCCTTCCAGCATTCAGGCTCAGGGCCATCTCCTCTGCATTTGTCAGAGGTGGTGGTGCAGGTCCTCACCCCGTTTTGCGAGCCTCTGCCTTCTTTCTGTTGGCTGAGTAGTCAAATGAGAATGAACATTTAGACCTATGTCAAAAATGCTGCTGCACTGACACTGAATGTTATTTAATATGTCAAATGTTTGTAAAGCCAGGTACACCCATGATATGCTCAAGGCTTACCTGATTGAATTATGTTTTTATATTTCATTTTAAGCTGCTGCCACGTTCTTTTCATGCCTGCAGGATTGCACCTATACATGAAAATTAAATTAATAGGTTTAATAAAATGCTGTTCTTCCAGTTTCACCTCTGATATTATAACAGTTGGGAATTTAATAGTTCTTAATTACTAACTACAAATTACATCTTCAACAAGTCTAATTAGATGAATGTAATAATTACTATCTCTAGAAAGTATTGGTCTAATTACTTATTAATTACTTTCTAAATCCCAAATCTGATCAAGAAACTGCACATCTAATGCTTTCAAATAAACAATATACAATTGCATGAATTATCCTTGAATTGACCAAAGTGTGTAGAAGGGAGAAGGTTACATTAAAAATACACCTTTTAAAATTTGATGTTAAATCCACTATTGTTTTATACAGAATTGTTTTATAGTCTTTAGATTACTTAGTAATTAATTACACCCAACACTGTATAAAAGTAATTAAAATGTCAACTTACGCATTGACCCAAGCTAACTCTCTGTCCTTCGCCAATGCAGCAGTGTTGCTTTTTTTTTTTAAATACGTGTTCAAATTCTCCATATGCTTGCATAAGAACATCCAGTTCTGCTGGTGAGAAATATGCAGACCTCCTTTTGTCTGACGCTGTTGCCATGGTGACTCATAATATCTGTGCTCCATTGATAATGGCTTTTTATAGTTGTGGTGCACGCGCTTAACTCAGTCAGTCAACTTAGAGTTGATTGAACTAACTAATTTCAGCTGTTCTGTAACCGAAAACTCAGTTTCCCATCTCAGGGTAAGTCAACTCAGAGTTCAAGTTTTGAACCTCCTTATTGAAACAGGCCCCTGGTATGGTATCTGTGTGTGTTTATGTGCGTAAAAAAGGCCAGCCCTCTCAACGTGATTGGCCGCCAGCCCTGTCAATCACCCTGTTCATCCAACCAATCAGGGCACTTGGATGCGCTGTAGGGCACCGCCTCCCCTCACCTTCAGTTAGTGCGTGGCATCGTCAGTCTTGAGAAGTGTTGTGTTGCTGACAGACTTTTGACATGCAGTTCCTTCCTGAAGAGTGAGTCCAGCGAATATAACCACACTATAAAACATCTTCAAATGGAAACAGCTGTGTCTGCATGTTTGGTGGTGATGAACATCAAGAGTAGAGTGACAGGCCTCAACATCATGTTCTGACCCGACACCACTATAGTGGGCAGAACCAAAACCATTCAACATTAAGTACGTAGTGGGCCTCGGCATATCCAGCTAACCGCTCAGATGAGCTCCAGCTAGCTGTTTGTACATTTAAAAAACTGCAAGGGTCTGGATGTCCTCTACTAAACACTATGTACTGATTCAGAAATGTGTGAAAGACCACAGGATGTCCAGCAAAGGATGTCAGGGCAAAGGGTTTTTATTGTGACCACAACAAGGCCCTTCGGTTCACTTTGGGTACTCATACAACAGGGTTTCTGGGTTCACTTTGGGTACTCATACAACAGGGTTTCTGGGTTCACTTTGGGTACTCATACAACAGGGTTTCTGGGTTCAGTTTGGGTACTCATACAACAGGGTTTCTGGGTTCACTTTGGGTACTCATACAACAGGGTTTCTGGGTTCAGTTTGGGTACTCATACAACAGGGTTTCTGGGTTCACTTTGGGTACTCATACAACAGGGTTTCTAGGTGGAAAGAGATATGGACATAGAATTAACCATGTAGAGTTATACACACACAAATGCTATACAAGACAATTAGGCTTATACATATTCACAAGTTAATCTAAATACAATAAACCATGTTCTCAATTGAACACTATAAAGATAAACATGCATAATACTGCAGTGACTGAATCACAGATCAATGAACATTGATGGCTAAATGGTAAGCAGTCTCCGGCAGGGCCTGAAGCTAGCATTAGCCATGTCACGTCTGCTAGAAGGCTAGGATAAAGTACCAGGCCTGGAAAATAACCACCATGTTGGAAAGGCACTGCCACGGTAGCATACAATCACACCAGTAAGGACTGAATGGTGAGGTAATGGCATCAGACTGAACAGCCCCCATGTAGCCTTAGCATTATCATTAGGGGTGGGCTACAAACATTTAGCAGGCTAGCCAGGTCATGCTAACAAATGATCAGCAAAGGCACATACAAACAGACTTTACTATCAACACTCAACTAGGGCTACTTACATTGTTTTACACACACAGTAACCATAGTAACAATTTCTTTGTTATTTCTTTGTACTGCTCCCATTTCCCTCTTTATAGTCACATTAGCCCCGCCCAGTAGGCGGGCCCTAGCAAGGTAATTAGAGGACAAAAGAGCAGCGATTGGCTTGTTGGCAGGTCAATCGTGGTCTGTAAGGCCTTTATAACAGTGTGTGTGTGTGTGCGTTCCAGGAGATAAAAGATATCATGTGCTCCATCTATGATAAGATGGGGATGTGTACAGACCCCTGTATGGAGAACAACGCCCCTAAGGAGCACGTTGACAAGTTCTTCTAAGTAACAACCAACCACAGATTTAGGATCAGATTTCTAAATAATTTCTTCACCAAGCTATTTAAGGAATAGACGTGACGACTATCTCACATAATGAAAAACGCCAAAGTAATGCACATATAGGGAGTAGGGTGACAAATGATTGTACTTTGTAGGGAATAGGGTACCATTTGGGACACAGTCTAAAAGTTAGACTATACCTTTCAACTTTTACTCTGTGTCTCACTCTGTCAGAAAATGGCCTGTGTGTGTGTGTGTGTGTGTGTGTGTGTGTGTGTGTGTGTGTGTGTGTGCGCGCTTGTGAGTGTGATATTTGAGCATGATTCTATAAGACAGAATATGAACTTTTAAAGGTGAGATTTTCACTGGACAGTTACTTTAAGAACCTGCTTCTGCTATTCTACTGTTTAATGAAGAATATGCTCACCGGGTGGGAGCACTGGGGTGACAGCACTGGGGCGGTTGAATTTTCACAACATCGTACTGGACATCCTCGTCCTGTTTCTGGGGTTGAGGAAGCTGGACGGTGGAGTACAGAGGCACTTCCTGGTTTTTGGAGCGAGAGAAGTGGACGCTGGCGTAGTGAACATCATCCTGGTCGTCTGTGGACGCTGTCTGTGCTGCAGTAGGGGTCATGGCCATGCTTGAGACGTTGTCATACACTAGACTACAGTCTCCCTGATAGGATGAGGACAGACAACATGAGGAGTGGAAATGCCCCACAAAGAATACACAGTCATCTTCTGAATCACAGTCATCTTCTGATTCCAACAGACTCACCTGTCCATCGCCTGTTGTGTCTCTTGTTTCAGATGTGGATTTGGAGACCTTCTTCCTGTTTTGTAAATGAATGAATGAATGAATGAATTAATATATTCTTGAAATAATGAAGGAAGGAATTAAGTGAATAAAAAGTGTTAGAGTGAAATAATGTTTAAAAGATCACTCACCTGAACCACATGAATCCAGAGAGACAGAGGATGAGAACCAGAACAACCACTATGATTCCTACAGCTGCAGTCAGAACTGGTGTTTGTTTCTCTATAATAGAATATGGATGATAGGAGTACAAATTATTTTAATAATACAGAATATCAATGTAATACTTTTTAATACTTGGGGATTTTATAAACCAACCTGTAGTTATAAACCAACCTGTAGTTATAAACCAACCTGTAGTTATAAACCAACCTGTAGTTATAAACCAACCTGTAGTTATAATCCAACCTGTAGTTATAAACCAACCTGTAGTTATAAACCAACCTGTAGTTATAAACCAACCTGTAGTTATAATCCAACCTGTAGTTATAATCCAACCTGTAGTTATAAACCAACCTGTAGTTATAAACCAACCTGTAGTTATAAACCAAAGTATAATATTTAAGATTAGGTTGAAACATGTAGTTTTGTATTGAAGTATTAAAGATGAAACTTTACCTGCTACAATGATCATCAGAGCTGTAGACTTATTGGATGCTATTTTATTCTCAGCCTGACAGTAGTATTCTCCTCTGTCCTCAGAGATGATGGTGGTGATCCTGTAACTCTGTCCTGATGCTTTCAGTGAAGCTCCATTCTTCTTGTACCAGGTGTATTTGTCCACAGGTGGGTTGGCATCACTGCTGCAGGTCAGAGTCACTGAACTGCCCTCCACTATTTCACCAGAGGGACTGACTGACACTGAGGTGTTCTTTGGGCCATCTAGTGGACAATATATGTAACAACACATTATTCATACATAGTGCTTTACATTAGGAGCATCATGGAACATTTACATTTAAATATGTGCCATTCTCTGATCAAAAGAAGAGAACGTTAGGTGTACTTACACTGAACGTCTACAGACACAGAAGAAGAGTTGAGGCGTCCATATTTATTCTCAGACTCACAGTAGTATTCTCCACTGTCCTCAGAGCTGGTGGAGGTGATGAGGAAGGTGTTTTCAGATCCTGTCAGTGAAGCTCCATTCTTCTTGTACCAGGTGTATTTGTCCACAGGTGGGTTGGCATCACTGCTGCAGGTCAGAGTCACTGAACTGCCCTCCACTATTTCACCAGAGGGACTGACTGACACTGAGGTGTTCTTTGGAGCATCTAGTAAAGCAGAATTTGTCAGAGGGTTAGGACAGTAGTATACTCCCTCAAATGACGTCATGTCAAAAAATGAATTATCTAAAACTATCCCTTACTGTACACTAAACATTAACAAGATACTATGCTTTATGTCTATAGTGTCTCCTAAACTATTCTTCAAGAGTTTGAGGTACTGAAACTGAAACTATAGACATACATACATCTATGACATTGTCTGTAATTTCTATGTAATGATGAATATTGATAGATAAAGCTTCTTTATCTTCTCGTTGACCTTAAAGGACTGATACTTGCTGAGTAGAATACTAGTTTAATTCATACTCACACACTGCAGGAGAGTGGAGCTCCTCATGGCCTTCTACAGCACAGGAGTATCTGTCTGCAGAATGACCCAAGACTTCTAGAGGATTACTAGAGTATTGTTGGGAAGTAGAATCATCTAGACGTTGTCCGTTCTTGTACCAGATGTAGGTGGGGTTGGGGTTGTCAGTCAGAGTACAGGTGGTGCTACAGGTCAGTGTCCTCTGTCCCTCTGCAGCAGGAATCACCTTCACCTGTAGACCTGAAATTATATATATAAAACAACATACACCTCTGTGTTAACAGGATGGTTAATGTATTTGCTCCAGTAATTCAATATGATATACTGTTGTATCATAAACACTGTATTATTACCTGTGACAGTCAGAGTTGTTCCTGGGAAACTATGACCCCATTCAAAGTAGTTTGTTTTAAAAGTGAAGCGATACTCAGCTGAGTCCTCCTCTCTCAGATCTGAGATTCTCAGGGTGAAGGGACCTTTGTATGTTTCAGTGTTCTCCACACGACCTGCATACCCTGGGTCTGTAGTTAGGTCTTTAGGGGTCGACTTATCACTTCTAAACCAGAATGTTGATGTGGTGGAATAATAACCAACATAAGTACAGGATATGACCACTGTTGACCCCTTCAAGGCACAGATTCTCCTCTTGGTGTAAGTCACTCTGCTGCAGCTCTGACCCTGAACACCTGAAACACAGTGACATAACAAGAGGACAACTGGAATATTCTCAGTTCTTTCTAGAAATGCTAAAAGTTCTCTAGTTACACAGTGAAGCCAATACAGATATACAGTTTATACAGTTTTACAATGATGTATTAGGGACAGAATAATATTTTTTAGCTTTAGGGAGGATTGTGTGTTTTTGGGGGGTACAGGAGGAGTGTAGTGTGTTTTTTGGGGGGTACAGGAGGAGTGTAGTGTGTTTTTTGGGGGGTACAGGGGGAGTGTAGTGTGTTTTTGGGGGGGTACAGGAGGAGTGTAGTGTGTTTTTAGGGGGGTACAGGGGGAGTGTAGTGTGTTTTTGGGGGGGTACAGGGGGAGTGTAGTGTGTTTTTGGGGGGTACAGGAGGATTGTAGTGTGTTTTTAGGGAACTGGAGGAGTGTAGTGTGTTTTTAGGGAACTGGAGGAGTGTAGTGTGTTTTTAGGGGGGTACAGGGGGAGTGTAGTGTGTTTTTGGGGGGTACAGGAGGATTGTAGTGTGTTTTTAGGGGGGTACAGGGGGAGTGTAGTGTGTTTTTGGGGAACTGGGGGAGTGTAGTGTGTTTTTGGGGGGGTACAGGGGGAGTGTAGAGTGTTTTTGGTGGGGTACAGGGGGAGTGTAGTGTGTTTTTTGTGTGTGTGTCTATAGTGTGTCTATAGTGTGTCTATAGTGTGTGTGTGTGTGTATAATGTGTGTGTGTGTGTGTGTGTGTGTGTGTGTGTGTGTGTATAGTGTGTGTGTCTATAGTGTGTGTGTCTATAGTGTGTGTGTCTATAGTGTGTGTGTCTATAGTGTGTGTGTCTATAGTGTGTGTCTATAGTGTGTGTCTATAGTGTGTGTCTATAGTGTGTGTGTATAGTGTGTGTGTATAGTGTGTGTGTATGTGTGTGTGTGTGTGTCTATAGTGTGTGTATAGTGTGTGTGTGTGTGTGTTTGTCTATAGTGTGTGTGTGTGTGTATAGTGTGTGTGTCTATAGTGTGTGTGTCTATAGTGTGTGTGTGTGTGTGTGTGTATAGTGTGTGTGTGTATAGTGTGTGTGTGTATAGTATGTGTATAGTGTGTGTGTGTGTCTGTGTGTGTGTGTGTGTGTGTGTGTGTGTGTGTGTGTGTGTGTGTGTGTGTGTGTGTGTGTGTGTGTGTGTCTATAGTGTGTGTATAGTGTGTGTGTGTGTCTATAGTGTGTCTATATGTGCTAGTCCAGTGTCTCTTTGATTATATCTACATCATGGTTCACCAGCAGCCCCAAACATCTAAAGAATAAGATACAGACCAGATAAAATGTACTTAAACTCCTCCCTCATACTCATCTGAAATGTACTTAAACTCCTCCCTCATACTCAACTGAAATGTACTTAAACTCCTCCCTCATACTCAACTGAAATGTACTTAAACTCCTCCCTCATACTCAACTGAAATGTACTTAAACTCCTCCCTCATACTCAACTGAAATGTACTTAAACTCCTCCCTCATACTCAACTGAAATGTACTTAAACTCCTCCCTCATACTCATCTGAAATGTACTTAAACTCCTCCCTCATACTCAACTGAAATGTACTTAAACTCCTCCCTCATACTCAACTGGAGGTCCAGCAGTTTTCCATCTCCATCTCTGTAATGTGTCTGTATCTATGTATAAGTAACAACAATATAAACCCAACATGTAAAGTGCAGGAATGTCCACTAGAGCTGTTGCCAGAATGTAAAGTCTTGGTCCCATGTTTCATGAGCTGAAATAAAATATCCCAGACATTTTCAATACGCACAAACAGCTTATTTCTCTCAAATGTGCACAAATTGGTTTACATCCCTGTTAGTGAGCATTTATCTTTTGTCGAGACAATCCATCCACCTGACAGTTGTGGCATATCAAGAAGCTGATTAAACAGCATGATCATTACACAGGTGCACCTTCTGCGAGGGAAAATTAAAGGCCACTCTAAAATGTGCATTTTTGTCACACAACACAAAGCCACAGATGTCTCAAGTTCTGAGGGAGTGTGCAATTGGCACGTTGACTGCAGGAATGTTCACCAGAGTTGTTACCAGAAAATGTAATGTTAATGAAAATATTTTAAACTTTGGGGACCAGCTCCCCGCCCCCAGTATATGTCAATCTGTCCCTTAAAGAAACACTCACACACTGCAGGAGAGTGGAGATCCTCATGGCCTTTTACAGCACAGGAGTAGCTGTCTTTATAGTTCCTGGAGACTGGGTCTTTGTACTGGGCGGAGGTGCTCTCGTCTAGATGTTGTCCGTTCTTGTACCAGATGTAGATGGGGTTGGGGTTACTCAGTGTACAGGTGGTGTTACAGGACAGTGTCTTCGACTCTGAGCTCCGTTCAGGAGTCACCTCCACCTGAGAACCTGAGCAAGAAAAAAAGAGTAGTGTAAGTTATGATGTCATGACTCATGACTCGTCAAAACTGTATAACGTACTATGCAGTGTTACCTGTTACACTCAGAGTTGTTCCAGGGAAGCTGTACCCCCATCTTGCCTTGTCAGTTGTAAATCTGAACTTGTACTCAGTAGAGTCATTTTCTCTCAGGTCTGTGATTCTCAGGGTGGAGTCCTTGTCTCTTTGCCGATGGTATTCCACACGACTTGCATACTCTGGGTCTTGGCTCAGATCTTTAGTTACAGTAGACTCCCATTTGTTGAACCAGGATACTTCTGTGACGTTATGCCAACTGGGATGTGTGTAAAAGCATGATATGTCCACTGTGGAACCTTTCAAGGCACAGATACTCCTCTTGGTGTAAGTCACATTCAAACAGCTCTGACCCCGAACACCTGAAACAAAATGTATCTGACCAATTTCTGAAACGATAATGAGACTATTTTCAAGTGTTTTAGATGTATTGGACAGTTTCAATTTGAATTTAAATAAAACTATTGACATACATGTACATACACCTATAAAATGGTTTATCATTCCAATGTATACATTAAAGAATAGTAATAGAGAAAGTAATACCCTTTTATTGGTTCTAAATTATACTAGATAGAATACTAGTTTCATTAATACTCACACACTACAGGAGATGGGAGGTCATCATAGCCTTTTACAGCACAGGAGTAACTGTCTGAATAAGTATTACTGACAGAGTATTGTTGGGAAGTAGGCTCATCTAGACGTTGTCCGTTCTTGTACCAGATGTAGGTGGGGTTGGGGTTGTCAGTCAGAGTACAGGTGGTGCTACAGGTCAGTGTCCTCTGTCCCTCTGCAGCAGGAATCACCTTCACCTGTAGACCTGAAAAAATATGTATAAAACCACATACACCTCTGTGTTAAAAGGATGGTCAATTTATTTGCTCCTGCAATTCAATATGATATACTGTTGTATTATACAGTATAGTATTACCAGTACATCATAATGTTCTGTAAGTGTAGTATTACCAGTATATCATGATGTTCTGTAAGTGTAGTATTACCAGTATATCATAATGTTCTGTAAGTGTAGTATTACCAGTATATCATAGTGTTCTGTAAGTGTAGTATTACCAGTATATCATAATGTTCTGTAAGTGTAGTATTACCAGTATATAATAATGTTCTGTAAGTGTAGTATTACCAGTATATCATAATGTTCTGTAAGTGTAGTATTACCAGTATATCATAATGTTCTGTAAGTGTAGTATTACCAGTATATCATAGTGTTCTGTAAGTGTAGTATTACCAGTATATCATAATGTTCTGTAAGTATAGTATTACCAGTATATCATAATGTTCTGTAAGTGTAGTATTACCAGTATATCATAATGTTCTGTAAGTGTAGTATTACCAGTATATCATAATGTTCTGTAAGTGTAGTATTGCCAGTATATTATAATGTTCTGTAAGTGTAGTATTACCAGTATATCATAATGTTCTGTAAGTGTAGTATTACCAGTATATCATAATGTTCTGTAAGTGTAGTATTACCAGTATATCATAATGTTCTGTAAGTGTAGTATTACCAGTATATCATAATGTTCTGTAAGTGTAGTATTACCAGTATATCATAATGTTCTGTAAGTGTAGTATTACCAGTATATCATAATGTTCTGTAAGTGTAGTATTACCTGTGACAGACAGAGTTGTTCCTGGGAAACTTTGACCCCATTCAAAGTTGTATGTTTTAAAAGTGAAGCGATACTCAGCTGAGTCCTCCTCTCTCAGATCTGAGATTCTCAGGGTGGAGGGACCTTGGTATGTTCCACTCTCTCTTCTAGCGTTCTCCACACGACCTGCATACCCTGGGTCTGTGGTTAGGTCCTCAGGTGTCGACTTATTAGTCCAACTAGTACTCCGTTTAGGACTAAACCAGAGTGATGATCGGACTGTCTTATAACCAACATAAGTACAGGATATGACCACTGTTGACCCCTTCAAGGCACAGATTCTCCTCTTGGTGTAAGTCACTCTGCTGCAGCTCTGACCCTGAACACCTGAAACACAGTGACATAACAAGAGGACAACTGGAATATTCTCAGTTCTTTCTAGAAATGCTAAAAGTTCTCTAATGACGAAGTGAAACCAACACACAAAGGTTATACAGTATTATTAATTAAATAAACACTGACACACTCCAGGAGAGTGGAGATCCTCATGGCCTTTTACAGCACAGGAGTAGCTGTCTTCATAGTTGCTGGAGACTGGGTTTTTGTACTGGGGGGAGGTGCTCTCGTCTAGATGTTGTCCGTTCTTGTACCAGATGTAGGTGGGGTTGTCAGTCAGACTACAGGTGGTGCTACAGGTCAGTGCCTTATCCTGATGTCCACCAATCACCTTCACCTGAAGACCTGGAGAAAAAAACTATATCACTGTAAATCCCTTTATCACTGACTTATCACTCAAATACACAAATTGAAGAAATCCTATGTTACACAGTCTACCATACATACACACCACAACAATGCCCAGAACTAAATGGAATTGAACAGAATAGCTCTTTTTTACTGTACCTGTGACAGACAAAGTCACTCCATGTTTGGCAGTATGTATCCCTCCTTCCTGATCTGTTGTAAATCTAAACTTATACTCAGCTGAGTCAGTCTCTCTCAGGTCTGCGATTCTCAGGGTACAGTCTTTATTCTCATCCCCATGATACTCCAGACGACCTGCATACTCTGGGTCCTGACCTACATCTTCAGGTTCTACACCAGTCTCCCATTCAGTGAACCAGAGGGTATCTGTGACGGAACCACTGGGATATGTGTAAGAGCAGGACAGCTCCACTGTTGATCCCTTCAAGGCACAGATACTCTGAGTGGTATAAGTCACACTCCATCCATCCTGACCCAGTACCACTGAAACACAGTCACACAACACAATGGTATCAGAATCAGGCCAAGGTCTATTGGCTCACACTAACATCAGGGTTTGTCCACACTTTGTTGCCGTAGTTGCTGAGTTGAGTGTGAATGGAAACCAAAGATAAGCATCTCTCAGTGAGGTGTGAAAGATAACTATTTAAAGTGAAGTAGAGACTCCTAACAGAACACACCAGAATAACATTATGATTCTTATCCTTTTAGAAACGTCTGTAGATTGTTAAACAGATCAACTAAAAGATAAGAATGAGACCAAACCTGTTACAGACCAGAGAAAGACCACCAACACACTTCCTGTTGTTATCAAGGACATTGTTGAATATAAGAATGAGACCAAACCTGTTACAGACCAGAGAAAGACCACCAACACACTTCCTGTTGTTATCAAGGACATTGTTGAATATAAGAATGAGACCATACCTGTTACAGACCAGAGAAAGACCACCAACACACTTCCTGTTGTTATCAAGGACATTGTTGAATATAAGAACGAGACCATACCTGTTACAGACCAGAGAAAGACCACCAACACACTTCCTGTTGTTATCAAGGACATTGTTGAAGATAAGAATGAGACCATACCTGTTACAGACCAGAGAAAAACCACCAACACACTTCCTGTTGTTATCAAGGACATTGTTTCATCTCCCACCCTGCAGTCTTAGAAACAAAAACAACAACTCACTCTATAGCTGGTGAATAACTACATAAATCATCATCACCAACATCATCAACAATCCTTTATTGATCAGATCTGTAGTACTGTAAAATGTACAGCGACAGAATTCAGAACATGGGCTGTACTTACAGTGTTCTCCCTGAACACCAAGTCAGAATCGTAGGATAAATAAAGTGGGGATATAAGCAGACAATGAAAGCTCTTACAATATTCAATGATTACATTTCTCTAAAACAGGTTATAGGCTACATGTGCACCACCAAGTTAGAACAGTAGGCGAAATTAAGAGGTGAAAATAAACCCTAATAATTTTCCAAATTATTAGGGTGAGGCACATTGAACGCCGTTTGGGTCTTCGCGTGTCAAAAAAGATACACGTCAAATTACACTATTTGACTCGTTAAATAAGCTTTAAATTTGACACGTCAAATAATACAATTCTATTATAAATGTTGTGTGTGCTGAATTTGCCCGTGCAAGCCAAGTGCCACCACTGCTATAAGTAGCACTGTCAAAGCTGTAGAAAAAACATTCGCAAACATGCACACACCGGCCACGAATTATGTGTTTACAAATCGCGTTGGTGAAAATAGACCAAATTATTAGGGTGAGGCACATAGGCTACTAACAGCTTCCTACACAACATACACTTAGTACTACTTTCTTAGCTACAGTATACAGTCGTATGAAAACGTTTGGGCACCCCTGACAATTTCCATGATTTCCATTTATAAATAATTGGGTGTTTGGATCAGCAATTTCATTTTGATCTATCAAATAACTGATGGACACAGTAATATTTCAGTAGTGAAATGAGGTTTATTGGATTAACAGAAAATGTGCAATATGCATCAAAAAGAAATTAGACAGGTGCATAAATTTGGGCCCCAACAGAAAAATCACATCAATATTTAGTAGAGCCTCCTTTTGCTAAAATAACAGCCTCTAGAGGCTTCCTATAGCCTCTAATGAGTGTCTGGATTCTGGATGAATGTATTTTGGACCATTCCTCCTTACAAAACATCTCCAGTTCAGTTAGGTTTGATGGTTGCCGAGCATGGACACCCCTGGGGACTGGGATGGCTATTCCAGAACATTGTACTTGTTCTTCTGCATAAATGCCCGGGTAGATTTTGAGCAGTGTTTTGGGTCGTTGTCTTGTTGAAATATCCAGCCCCGGCGTAACTTCAACTTTGTGACTGATTCTTCAACATTATTCCCAAGAATCTGCTGACATTGAGTGGAATCCATGCGACCCTCAACTTTAACAAGATTCCCAGTACCGGCACTGGCCACACAGCCCCACAGCATGATGGAACCCCCACCAAATTTTACTGCGGGTAGCAAGTGTTTTTCTTGGAACGCTGTGTTCTTTTGCCGCCATGCATAACGCCCCTTGTTATGACCAAATAACTCAATCTTTGTTTCATCAGTACACAGCACCTTATTCCAAAATGAAGCTGGCTTGTCCAAATATGCGTTTGCATACCTCAAGCGACTTCTTCCGCATCACTCTCCCGTACAGCTTCTCCTTGTGCAAAGTGCGCTGAATTGTTGAACGATGCACAGTGACACCATCTGCAGCAAGATGATGTTGTAGGTCTTTGGAGGTGGTCTGTGGGCTGTTTTTGACCGTTCTCACCATTCTTCGCCTTTGCCTCTCCGATATTTTACTTGGCCTGCCACTTCTGGCCTTAACAAGAACTGTGCCTGTGGTCTTCCATTTCCTCACTATGTTCCTCACAGTGGACAGCTTACATCTCTGCGATAGCTTTTTGTAGCCTTCCCCTAAACCATAATGTTGAACAATCTTTGTTTTCAGGTCATTTGACAGTTGTTTTGAGGCCCCCATGTTGCCACTCTTCAGATGAGAGTCAAAGAGAACAACAACTTGCAATTGGCCACCTTAAATAACTTTTCTCATGATTGGATGCACTTGTCTATGAAGTTCAAGGCTTAATGAGCTCACTAAACCAATTGTGTGTTCCAATTAATCAGTGCTAAGTAGTTACAGGTATTCAAATCAACAGAATGACAAGGGTGCCCACATTTTTGCATAGCCTATTTTTCACATCTGATTTAATTTCATACAACGTAATATTGCTACACTAAAAATCTTTGTCTGGGCAATACCCCAGTACTCAGCTTTTATTAGAAAATGAATGGCATGCCACTGTGATCATTTTCTGTGACGACAGAGTAAATTATTATTATGCAGCCTCAGAGGGGTGCCCAAACATTTTCATACGACTGTACATATCTCCCTTGCATATTACAGTATATATGCAGCAGCATACAAGACTCAGCTTGTGATGTGCTCACTAAAACAGGAAGGTGGAGCGGCAGTCCTTAGTCTGAGACTTTGTCATCAAACTTTGTCATCAAAGTCTGGCATTCTCTGGATTTATGGTGACAAGGATTAAAAATGATTTGCCAGTAGATTGTTGACTTGATTCATGATGATGACTTCTAGCTAAGACTTTGAAAGTAAGATGTTGACATGATCAGTCCAATCAACGCTACTGTACATACAGTGGGGAGAACAAGTATTTGATACACTGCCGATTTTGCAGGTTTTCCTACTTACAAAGCATGTAGAGGTCTGTAATTTTTATCATAGGTACACTTCAAATGTGAGAGACGGAATCTAAAACAAAAATCCAGAAAATCACATTGTATGATTTTTAAATAATTAATTTGCATTTTATTGCATGACATAAGTATTTGATCAACTACCAACCAGTAAGAATTCCGGCTCTTACAGACCTGTTCGTTTTTCTCCTCCTGTTCTCCACTCCTGTTCTCCGCTCATTACCTATATTAACTGCACCTGTTTGAACTCGTTACCTGTATAAAAGACACCTCTCCACACACTCAATCAAACAGACTCCAATCTCTCCACAATGGCCAAGGTCAGAGAGCTGTGTAAGGACATCAGGGATAAAATTGTAGACCTGCACAAGGCTGGGATGGGCTACAGGACAATAGGCAAGCAGCTTGGTGAGAAGGCAACAACTGTTGGTACAATTATTAGAAAATTGAAGAAGTTCAAGATGACGGTCAATCTCCCTCAGGTCTGGGGCACCATGCAAGATCTCACCTCGTGGGGCATTAATGATCATGAGGGATCAGCCCAGAACCACACGGCAGGACCTGGTCAATGACCTGAAGAGAGCTGGGACCACAGTCTCAAAGAAAACCATTAGTAACACACTACGCCATCATGGATTAAAATCCTGCAGCGCACGCAAGGTCCCCCTGCTCAAGCCAGGGCATGTCCAGGCCCATCTGAAGTTTGCCAATGACCATCTGGATGATCCAGAGGAGGAATGGGAGAAGGTCATGTGGTCTGATGAGACAAAAATAGAGCTTTTTGGTCTAAACTCCACTCGCCGTGTTTGGAGGAAGAAGAAGGATGAGTACAACCCCAAGAACACCATCCCAACCATGAAGCATGGAGGTGGAAACATCATTCTTTGGGGATGCTTTTCTGCAAAGGGGACAGGACGACTGCACCGTATTGAGGGGAGGATGGATGGGGCCATGTATCGCGAGATCTTGGCCAACAACCTCCTTCCCTCAGTAAGAGCATTGAAGATGGATCGTGGCTGGGTCTTCCAGCATGACAACGACCCGAAACACACAGCCAGGGCAACTAAGGAGTGGCTCCGTAAGAAGCATCTCAAGGTCCTGGAGTGGCCTTGCCAGTCTCCAGACCTGAACCCAATAGAAAATCTTTGGAGGGAGCTGAAAGTCTGTATTGCCCAGCGACAGCCCCGAAACCTGAAGGATCTGTATGGAGGAGTGGGCCAAAATCCCTGCTGCAGTGTGTGCAAACCTGGTCAAGAACTACAGGAAACATATGATCTCTGTAATTGCAAACAAAGGTTTCTGTACCAAATATTAAGTTCTGCTTTTCTGATGTATCAAATACTTATGTCATGCAATAAAATGCAAATTAATTACTTAAAAATCATACAATGTGATTTTCTGGATTTTTGTTTTAGATTCCGTCACTCACAGTTGAAGAATACCTATGATAAAAATTACAGACTTCTACATGCTTTGTAAGTGGGGAAAACCTGCAAAATCGGCAGTGTATCAAATACTTGTTCTCCCCACTGTATAACGTGATTTGATTAAATTCTAGCTGTAGCCAATGACCCTGAGCCTTCTTGGAAGGGCACTTGTAATATAACTCTATGGCAGGACCCAAAGGGCTGAAATGTTGGATGTCCACCCTTACTAAGGACTTAAACTTGGCGATGACGTAGTGTCCCCATGAGTGATAGAACACCATGCTCCTATTCTCTGCTGGCTTGGCCCACCACCACAGAAAGCACTCAGCTAGGCTGAAACACCTGCATTTTGGAGCTGCCTTACTCAAGAAAACCAAAAAAGAGACCATGTTTGTTTGCGGTTATATTAACTCAATATTTGTTTTACATTGTTTGCAAACTGATATGTGACACCTATTAATGCCAAAATAACATGCAAAACAGGCAAGCCCCCCAAAAGATATATCTCATATATATATATATATATATATATATATATATATATATATATATATATTATACTTAACAAGAAGTAAAGTTTCAAATGATCATCATCTGGTGAGTGGAACTGTGGTTTTTTTATTGCAGCGTGCTTGCTGTTGTTAGCCATGTCTTTGAAAATAAATAATGTGTGTGAAACATTGTTTGCCTTTAAAGTGGAACTGACAGCATTTTAATAAAAATATATTTACTAAATATATACATTTATTAAAGTCTGTTCAGGAAGAATATGACATTTTAATAATTTTTTGACAAGCCACCATTTTGATATGGTAATTTTCACGTTTTCATTATGCAGTGGTGTAAAGTACTTAAGTAAACATTCTTTAAGTACCGTTTTTGTTTTGGTATCTGTAATTTACTTTACTATTCATATGTTTTACAACTTTTACTTAACAACATTCCTAAATAAAATAATGTACTTTTTACTCCATACATTTTCCCTGACACCCAAAAGTACTCGTTACATTTTGAATGCGTAGCAGGACAGAAAATAGTCCAATTCGCACACTTATCAAGAGAACAACCCTGGTCGTCCCTACTGCCTCTGATCTGGTGGACTCACTAAACACAAATACTTAGTTTTACTGGGTGACTTTCACTTTTACTTGAGTCATTTTCTATTAAGGTATCTTTACATTAAGTATGAGAATGTAGTATTGTTTCCACCACTGGAATGAAAAGTCTATAGCGATATAGAGGGAAAGAGTCCGTGCGTTTGGACAATTCCACTGCAGGACCGGCGTCTACACAGAGCGGTGCGCTGTAGCCAATCAGAGCGACAGTAGGCCTTTATACAAACAAGCCATCATTCACTTTGACCTGGACTCTGTGTTTACAGGCAGGTGCACCAGCTCGACTTTAGATTGTATTTATTTAACTAGTATGAGTTTACTAGTATATTTAACTTGATCATTAGAAAGCATTCGCCAAAAGCCACAAAATACACCTGAATGGATTTCTACAAATATGTAAACACCACGGGACATTACATATGGGAACCTTGCAGTCCTATTGATCAAACAACCATGAAAAAGGTAGGCTATCTTTCCCTAAGTTATGCACATCATCATCATCATCATCATCAACAAGATCAACAACTAATGCTAGCCAGAGCAAGATGAGCTCAAATCTAACGAACGAACATTAGATAAACCCTCTCAAACTTTTTCAGCTAGTTGGCCGTCAAATTGCACTGATAAATGATGGGGAATTGTAGCCTTCTTGTCCTTCTGCAGCTTGACTGCCAATATATGCTTGTCCCAACCAAGAGCCCAAGCTAACTAGAGGTGGTTAGATCTCTACTTCCAGACACAAATGAGATAACACATCACTCCGACCATTTTACTCGCCCTAGCAGAGCTGGTTAGGCTGTTTACATGTTATCTAGAGTGTTTGTGACCAACTATTACTTTTTGCCGACGTTTACTGACACCGGTCATATTCAGCTGGTGTTTTGCGAGCACACTCACACCAGAGTAGATAGCCGGAGTGAATTTGTGACCGCAAATGATATGCTAACTGGTTAACAGTTGTTCTTGTTAACTAACCAAATGACACCTGCATCTCTAGCTGTGTAAAGCCACTGGAAAAACCACGAGGGGAAAAAGTCTCACTCACCCACTCCTCCAATGTCATGACATGACATCCTCCTAGCAGCTAAATAGCTACATAAATGGACATGCCAGCCTATTAGCTACGTTATGACTGACTTGTGATCTTTGTTCTTGCTAGTTTGATTGTATTGTATTCCCAGCCTTAGTGACATTTTGTATTTCTTTGTCCAGAATATTGAGCCATCGAAACTGAAACCGTGCATCCTGAATGGATGCAGTAAACAATGTGCCAGGTCAGCTGTGATTTACAACCTGGTTGCAATATTTTTTGAACTACCAAGAAATGCATTGGTGAATTATATTAATCAGGCTTTGAACTGCATCCATCTATTCTGCCAACAATGCCTTAGTTTACGCCATGGAACGTTGAGTAAAATAGAACCTATTTTAAAAACATTGTATAAAGTTGGTTTTGTAGCATAAACTGGGAATTTGATATTTTTTCCCTGATATTATGATTGTTTGTTTCATATCTGCAAAGTATTTAAAACGCTGTCAGTTCCATTTGAAACTTTAAGTCACCGGTTACTTTGTGTGCTAAGCGATAAATAGTTTCTGCACTGGGAAGTAATAGTTGGGAAATGCTTAATTGTTGTGTTTTTGTATTCGTATGATTGGGACCAACTGGCTTATTATGTCAGAGTTTATGGACTGCTAACCCTTTAACATCATGCTGTGTGTGACTGCTGTCTTTCCATCGGCCCTATGTAGTGGTGTAGTGGTGCCTGGAGAAGGTGGTGTAGTGGTGCCTGGAGAAGTGGTGTAGTGGTGCCTGGAGAAGTGGTGCAGTGGTGCCTGGAGAAGTGGTGTAGTGGTGCCTGGAGAAGTGGTGTATTGGTGCCTGGAGAAGGTGGTGTAGTGGTGCCTGGAGAAGGTGGTGTAGTGGTGTAGTGGTGCCTGGAGAAGGTGGTGTAGTGGTGCCTGGAGAAGGTGGTATAGTGGTGCCTGGAGAAGGTGGTGTAGTGGTGCCTGGAGAAGTGGTGTAGTGGTGCCTGGAGAAGGTGGTGTAGTGGTGCCTGGAGAAGGTGGTATAGTCTAATTTTGTCAAAAGGTTCCTAAACGGCCCGCCCGCCCAGCAAAGGAAAGGCGCCCTGTGTGAAAAATCCTATGTTTTCCTATAGATTTGTCAGATTGTCACACTGAAAATCACACTTCTTTTAATAGAAAAAAGACTGAAATGTGATGGTCTAAGTCCACAACAATGCTTAAACCACATCAATCTGATTGTGTGAGACTGTCAGGGCCTGGCTCCCCAGTGGGTGGGTCTGTGTCCCCAGGGGGTGGGTCTGTGTCCCCAGGGGGTGGGGTCTGCGTCCCCAGGGGGTGGGCCTGTGTCCCCAGGGGGTGGGCCTGTGTCCCCAGGGGGTGGGCCTGTGTCCCCAGGGGGTGGGCCTGTGTCCCCAGGGGGTGGGCCTGTGTCCCCAGGGGGTGGGCCTGTGTCCCCAGGGGGTGGGCCTGCGTCCCCAGGGGGTGGGCCTGCGTCCTCAGGGGGTGGGTCTGTATCCCCAGGGGGTGGGGTCTGCGTCCCCAGGGGGTGGGCCTGTGTCCCCAGGGGGTGGGCCTGTGTCCCCAGGGGGTGGGCCTGTGTCCCCAGGGGGTGGGCCTGCGTCCTCAGGGGGTGGGTCTGTGTCCCCCCAGGCCCATCCATCTCTACTCCCTGATGCAAACAGCCATGATGACAACAGCGCATCACAAATAACTTACTAACCAACACTTCGGACTAAAGTTTTTCAATACCTGGTTTTTACCCATTGCTGCAATTTACTGGTAAATATCCTGAATTCCTACCCTACCTGCTGCTTAATTCCTACCCCTCATTCTTCTGTGAGCTGCTCCATGCTATAACCAGTTGAGCGAATGCATTTCACGTGCTTTGTGATTGTGTAGGCTACTTTGTGCATTTCTCTACTGTACTACATACAGTTAAAGTAGGAAGTTTACATACACCTTAGCCAAATACATTTAAACTCAGTTTTTCACATTTCCTGACATTTAATCCTAGTAAAAAATCCCTGTTTTAGGTCAGTTAGGATCACCACTTTATTTTAAGAATGTGAAATGTCAGAATAATAGTAGAGAATTATTTATTTCAGCTTTTATTTCTTTCATTACATTCCCAGTGGGTCAGAAGTTTACATACACTTAATTAGTATTTGATAACATTGCCTTTTAAATTGTTTAACTTGGGTCAAACGTTTCAGGTAGCCTTCCACAAGCTTTCCACAATAAGTTGGGTGAATTTTGGGCCATTCCTCCTGTCAGAACTGGTATATAAACTTCTGACCCACTGGAATTGTGATAGTGAAATAATCTGTCTGTAAACAATTGTTGGAATAATTACTTGTGTCATTCACAAAGTAGATGTCCTAACCGACTTGACAAAACTATAGTTTGTTAACATGAATTCTTTGAAGTGGTTGAAAAATGAGTTTTAATGACTGTAAACTTCCGACTTCAACTCTCTCTATATATATATATATATATATATATATATATATATATATATATGATCTAATCAACCGCATAGCTATTTGCATTTCTTAATTTGGAGTGGACATACATTTTTTAGAAGAGCCTAAATGCAGCCCATATTCAAAGTAGTCTTATCTTCTTCTCTTTCGTAAGTCTCCTTCATGTCCTTATCTATTTGGATCAACAACAAAATAACAAACTGGCAATAAGGTGCCTGAGACTGAGGTCCTGATTCCCAACCCTTTCCTAAGTGTTCAAGTTCACACTTCTCGTCATGGATGTAAAAGTATGGGATTGGTGTGAACATGGGAGTTTCCATATTTGTTAGCTGAATCAATTCCAGAGGAACAGACAAAGGTCAAATCTATGCCCTACACACAGACTATGTTTTTGTCAGGGAAATGGGCGAGGGATTCACATTTTCTCAAAATGTATTTCATCAATGTTTTTTTTTTTCCCCGTGATTGACACTCGACTAGTGAATTCAGACAATCCCATCAGAGAGCCAAACATGCTAATCTACGATGTTTACGTGGTCTATTTTTTATAAAATAAGGTAAAGGGTAAAATAAAATTTAAAATGATACAGAATAAACCACGCATATAAAGATGTGTTATTAAGAGTTGACGTTGGACTGGCATATGAATTTAGTGAACTAGCTATCTCAGCTGGCTTGTTAGCTACATGAAGCAGATGTTATTCAGCGATACCGAAAGCTAGCTAGAGTGGATCCCGAGTGTCCCAGCGGTCTAAGACACTGCATCTCAGTGTTAGAGGCGTCATTGCAGACCCTGGTTCGATCCCGGGCTGTATCACAACTGGCCGTGATCGGGAGTCCCATAACGCGGCACACAGTTGGCCCAGCGTCGTCTGGCTTAGGGGAGGCCGGGGTAGGCCGTCATTGTAAATGAGAATTTGTTTTTAGCTGACTTGCCTAGTTAAATAAAAGTTAAATATCTAGAAGTTAACTCTGTTACCTCTGACAATCAAGTGATATGACTTCCATAAAGTGTCATTTTTGTGCGTCACACTGCTGCTCTGAACAAAGTGGATTGTGAAAAGTACGGTGCGCTGCCGCTGAATTACAGCAAGACCCCATAGTTAGTATTATTTTATTATCATTATAGGGCTATGAAACCCAGAGCCGAAGGGCTTCAGATTGAGCATTTCTCACCATTTATTTACTGAGAGCGATTCCATTTTATAACAGGTAGTGTCCATATGTTTACAGTAGTGTGTGGATTCATTATTGCTTTCTTCAGTGGAAATACAGAATATGTATAAAAATGGAAAATAATAAACACAACAGTGGAACGTTGTATTAAATACATTATGAAAGGAATGGTGTAATAAACACAACAGTGGAACGTTGTATTAAATACATTATGAAAGGAATGGTGTAATAAACACAACAGTGGAACGTTGTATTAAATACATTATGAAAGGAATGGTGTAACAAACACTCAACAGTGGAACGTTGTATTAAATACATTATGAAAGGAATGGTGTAATAAACACAACAGTGGAACGTTGTATTAAATACATTATGAAAGGAATGGTGTAATAAACACAACAGTGGAACGTTGTATTAAATACATTATGAAGAAAATGGCGTAATGTAGGTTCTACGAAATATGAAATGTGCGATGAAGAAAATCTTTTAGGTTTTCTTCATCTTTTAGGTTTTCTACAGTAAAAGGGCCTTTCTGACTACAAGTACACCAGTACCTGTATCACAAAGTATTAAGTGAAAGCAAGCAGAGAAAACATTATTGGCATTAATAAAAATGTTAAAACTATATAAGGCTACTATTCTAATTATTTCAGTGACAAACTGGTTGATTAACAATATTGGGTGATTTTTTTTAAATATAAATAAATGTGGGACACAAAATGAATGAAGTCTCACTGTGTGTTTTATCACACAAAAACAAAATCTACTTTTTGTACATATTTGCACGAATTGAGTGTCAAATTGTGTTGTTATATCAGACAATATACCACAGGTATGATGTAAAAATACTTATTTACTGTTCTATTTATGTTGGTAAACAGTTTATAGTAGCAATAAGGCACCTCGGGGGTTTGTAGTTTAAGATCAATATACCACAGCTAAGAGCTGTATCCAGGCACTCTGTGTTGTCGTGCATAAGAACAGCCCTTATCCGTGGTACAGTATATTGGTCAATACACCACACCCCCTCGGACCTTATTACTTAATTATACCACTTAGTTTTAATATACGGTTCCAGATATACAAGGTTTTTGACAAACTTGTTGTGCTCAGTTCTTCTTGGTTCTGGGTTTGTTGTGTTCAGGTCTTCTTGGTTCTGGGTTTGTTGTGTTCAGGTCTTCTTGGTTCTGGGTTTGTTGTGTTCAGGTCTTCTTGGTTCTGGGTTTGTTGTGTTCAGGTCTTCTTGGCTCTGGGTTTGTTGAGTTCAGGTCTTCTTGGCTCTGGGTTTGTTGAGTTCAGGTCTTCTTGGCTCTGGGTTTGTTGAGTTCAGGTCTTCTTGGCTCTGGGTTTGTTGAGTTCAGGTCTTCTTGGCTCTGGGTTTGTTGAGTTCAGGTCTTCTTGGCTCTGGGTTTGTTGAGTTCAGGTCTTCTTGGCTCTGGGTTTGTTGAGTTCAGGTCTTCTTGGCTCTGGGTTTGTTGTGTTCAGGTCTTCTTGGCTCTGGGTTTGTTGTGTTCAGGTCTTCTTGGCTCTGGGTTTGTTGTGTTCAGGTCTTCTTGGCTCTGGGTTTGTTGACTGTACTGTAGATCACACAGGTGTCCTCCTCAGCTGATTGTACTGCTGCGTGTCTGAGGAGAGAGAAACAGAAATGAAACAGAATCTACGTCCCAAAGAAAAAGCCATCTTATACTCTTTATAGTGCACTACTTAGACCAAGGGCCTATATGGCTCTGGTCAAAAGTAGGGTACTAATTAGGGGATAGGGTTCAATTTGGAACGCATGGTGAACAGTTCCTCAAAACTGCTGCCCAGTGTCACGAGCCAACCAGACGAGCTAAATCACTTCTATGCTCGCTTCGAAGCAAACAACACTGAGGCATGCATGAGAGCATCAGCTGTTCCGGACGACTTTGTGATCACGCTCTCTGAAGCCGATGTGAGTAAGAGCTTTAAACAGGTCAACATTCACAAGGCCGCTGGGCCAGACGGTTTACCAGGACGTGTACTCTGAGCATGTGCTGACCAACTGGCAAGTGTCTTCACTGACATCTTCAACATGTCCCTGATTGAGTCTGTAATACCAACATGTTTTAAGCAGACAACCATAGTCCCTGTCCCCAAGAACACTAAGGTAACCTGCCTAAATAACTACAGACCCGTAGCAATCACGTCTGTAGCCATGAAGTGCTTTGAAAGGCTGGTCATGGCTCACATTAACACCATTATCCCAGAAATGTTAGACCCACTCCAATTTGCATACCGCTCAAACAGATCAACATATAATGCAATCTTTATTGCACTCCACACTGCCCTTTCCCACCTGGACAAAAGGAACACCTACAGTGGGGAGAACAAGTATTTGATAAACTGCCGATTTTGCAGGTTTTCCTACTTACAAACAAAAATCCAGAAAATCACATTGTATGATTTTTAAGTAATTAATTTGCATTTTATTGCATGACATAAGTATTTGATCACCTACCAACCAGTAAGAATTCCGGCTCTCACAGACCTGTTGGTTTTTCTTTAAGAAGCGCTCCTGTTCTCAACTCATTACCTGTATTAACTGCACCTGTTTGAACTCGACACAATGGCCAAGACCAGAGAGCTGTGTAAGGACATCAGGGATGAAATTGTAGACCTGCACAAGGCTGGGATGGGCTACAGGACAAGAAGGCAACAACTGTTGGCGCAATTATTAGAAAATGGAAGAAGCTCAAGATGATGGTCAATCTCCCTCGGTCTGGGGCACCATGCAAGATCTCACCTCGTGGGGCATCAATGATCATGAGGAAGGTGAGGGATCAGCCCAGAACTACACGGCAGGACCTGGTCAATGACCTGAAGAGAGCTGGGACCACAGTCTCAAAGAAAACCATTAGTAACACACTACGCCGTCATGGATTAAAATCCGGCAGCGCACGCAAGGTCCCCCTGCTCAAGCCAGCACATGTCCAGGCCCGTCTGAAGTTTGCCAATGACCATCTGGATGATCCAGAGGAGGAATGGGAGAAGGTCATGTGGTCTGATGAGACAAAAATAGAGCTTTTTGGTCTAAACTCCACTCGCCGTGTTTGGAGGAAGAAGAAGGATGAGTACAACCCCAAGAACACCATCCCAACCGTGAAGCATGGTGGTGGAAACATCAATCTTTGGGGATGCTTTTCTGCAAAGGGTACAGGACTACTGCACCGTATTGAGGGGAGGATGGATGGGGCCATGTATCGCGAGATCTTGGCCAACAACCTCCTTCCCTCAGTAAGAACGTTGAAGATGGGTCGTGGCTGGGTCTTCCAGCATGACAACGACCCGAAACACACAGCCAGGGCAACTAAGGAGTGCCTCCGTAAGAAGCATCTCAAGGTCCTGGAGTGGCCTAGCCAGTCTCCAGACCTGAACCCAATAGAAAATCTTTGGAGGGAGCTGAAAGTCCGTATTGCCCAGCGACAGCCCCGAAACCTGAAGGATCTGGAGAAGGTCTGTATGGAGGAGTGGGCCAAAATCCCTGCTGCAGTGTGTGTAAACCTGGTCAAGAACTACAGGAAACGTATGATCTCTGTAATTGCAAACAAAGGTTTCTGTATCAAATATTAAGTTCTGCTTTTCTGGTGTATCTAATACTTATGTCATGCAATAAAATGCAAATTAATTACTTTAAAATCATACAATGTGATTTTCTGGATTTTTGTTTTAGATTCCGTCACTCACAGTTGAAGAGTACCTATGATAAAAATTACAGACTTCTACATGCTTTGTAAGTGGGAAAACTTGCAAAATCGGCAGTGTATCAAATACTTGTTCTCCCCACTGTACGTGAGAATGCTATTTATTGACTACAGCTCAGCGTTCAACACCATAATGCCCTCAAAGCTCATCACATAGACATAGACGAGATAGACATAGACGAGACAGTCTATAGGGAGGAGGTCAGAGACCTGGCCGTGTGGTGCCAGGATAACAACCTCTCCCTCAACGTGATCAAGACAAAGGAGATGATTGTGGACTACTGGAAAAAGAGGACTGAGCAAGCCCCCATTATCATCGACGGAGCTGTAGTGGAGCTGGTTGAGAGCTTCAAGTTCCTTGGTGTCCACATTATCAACAAACTAGAATGGTCCAAACATACCAAGACAGTCTTGAAGAGGGCACGACAAAGCCTATTCCCCCTCAGGAGACTGAAAACATTTGGCATGGGTCCTCAGAAGGTTCTACAGCTGCAACATTGAGAGCATCCTGACTGGTTTCATCACTGCCTGGTACGGCAACTGCTCGGCCTTCGATCGCAAGACACTACAGAAGGTAGTGCGTACGGCCCAGTACATCACTGGGGAAAAGCTTCCTGCCATCCAGGACCTTTATACCAGGCCGTGTCAGAGGAAGGCCCTGAAAATTGTCAGACTCCACCCACCCCAGTCATAGACTGTTCTCTCTTCTACCGCATGGCAAGCAGAACCGGAGTGCCAAGTCTAGGTTCAAAAGGCTTCTCAACAGCTTTTATCCCCAAGACATAAGACTCCTGAACAGGTAATCAAATGGGTACCCGGACTATATGCATTGTGAGAGTTTCTAAAAAACAAGTGAAATTGCAAAAAAAGGTGTCTGGACTCTTCTATAACATTTACATATAAAGTAGAAATCTGGTTGTAAAAAAGCTAAGTTCTTTAATGCGGTGTATTCACAATGTTTTAGTATTGGCTCCATGATATTTTTTGCTCACTGTGTGGCAGCACTGGGGCTGTTGAATTTCACAACATTGTACTGGACATCCTCGTCCTGTTTCTGGGGTTGAGGAAGCTGGACGGTGGAGTACAGAGGTACTTCCTGGTTTTTGGAGCGAGAGAAGTGGACGCTGGCGTAGTGAATGTCATCTTAGTCGTCTGTGGCCACTGTCTGTGCTGCAGTAGGGGTCATGGCCATGCTTGAGATGTTGTCATACTGTCAGGCTCTGTCAAGCCTATTGCTTCTCTATGTATCCATGGTCAGAGTCTGACAGGTCTATTATTTCTGGCTCTGTGTGGTGTTTTTGTGTTGGATCCCTAATTAGAGGCACCTGCACTGCATTGTCTCTAATTAGGGATCCTACATATGACCCTAGGTGTGGGTCGTTATCATCAAGTCACGTTTGTTACGTTTTGTCACATCGTGTTTTTGTTTTGTGAGTTCGTCATTTTGGGAATTTATAATTCAGTAATAAAATGTCTGCGACTTGGTCTCTGTATGCACCCTTTCGTGATACATACACGGGACTACAGAAATTTTCCACAAAGCAATACAAATAATCTGATTCTAACAGACTCAACTGTACGTTCTTTGATATGAATGAATCAATTCAGGAAATCAGTTGATAAAAAAGTGTTAGAGTGAAATAATGGTTAAAAGATCACTCACCTGAACCACATGAATCCAGAGAGACAGAGGATGAGAACCAGAACAACCACTATGATTCCTACAGCTGCAGTCAGAACTGGTGTTTGTTTCTCTATAATAGAATATTGATGATATGAGTACAGACATGTTATAAACTGGGAATAAACCTAGTACAGGACAATAATACTATATTTGTTAAGTGATCTCTTCTCAGCGTATATATAATTATTAAACAAAGTATGATAAGCCAAAGTATAATTATTAATATTAGCTTGAAACATAATGTTGTATTGAAATACTGAAGATGAATCTTCACCTGGTAAAGTTATCATCAGAGTTGTAGAGTTCATAGATCCTCTTCCATTCCAGGCCTCACAGTGGTAATGTCCATTGTCCTTAGACTTGAAGTTACTTATGTTGTAGATCTGTACAAATCCATGTAGAAAAGTCTTATTCTGAAAGTACCAGGTGTATTCGTCCACAGGTGGATTGGCATCACTGCTGCAGGTCAGAGTCACTGAACTGCCCTCCATTATTTCACCAGAGGGACTGACTGACACTGAGGTGTTCTTTGGGCCATCTGGTGGACAATATGTAACAAAAAACATTTTTATAATGTTTTTATTTGGGATTGAAATATTCATTTAAATGTGATCCTCTGATCAAAAGAAGAGGTTAAGATTACTTACACTGAACGTCCACAGACACAGAAGAAGAGTTGAGACATCCATATTTATTCTCAGCCTCACAGTAGTATTCTCCACTGTTCTCAGAGCTGATGGTTGTGAAAGTGTATGTCTTATCAGATCCTGTCAGTGAAGCTCCATTCTTCTTGTACCAGGTGTATTTGTCCACAGGTGGGTTGGCATCACTGCTGCAGGTCAGAGTCACTGAACTGCCCTCCACTATTTCACCAGAGGGACTGACTGACACTGAGGTGTTCTTTGGGCCAACTGGTAAAGGAAAACTTGTCAGGTTAGGACAGTAGTATATTTACAGTTAAAGTCAGAAGTTTAAAAACACCTTAGTCAAATACATTTAAACTCAGTTTCTCACAATTCCTGACATTTAATCCTAGTAAAAATTCCCTATCTTAGGTCAGTTAGGATCCCCACTTCATTTTAAGAATGTGAAATGTCAGAATAATAGTAGAGAGAAGGATTTATTTCAGCTTTTATTTCTTTCATCACATTCCCAGTGGGTCAGAAGTTTACATACACTCAATTAGTATTTGGTAGCATTGCCTTTAAATTGTTTAACTTGGGTCAAACGTTTTGGGTAGCCTTCCACAAGCTTCCCACAATAAGTTGGGTGAATTTTGGCCCATTCCTCCTCACAGAACTAGTGTAACTGAGTCAGGTTTGTAGGCCTCCTTGCTGGCACATGCTTTTTCAGTTCTGCCCACACATTTTCTATAGGATTGAGGTCAGGGCTTTGTGATGGCCACTCCAATACCTTGACTTTGTTGTCCTTAAGCCATTTTGCCACAACTTTGGAAGTATGCTTGGGGTCATTGTCCATTTTGAAGACCCATTTGAAACCAAACTTTAACTTCCTGACCGATGTCTTGAGATGATGCTTCAATATATCCACATAATTTTCCTTCCTCATGATGCCATCTATGTTGTGAAGTGCACCAGTCCCTCCTGCAGCAAAGCACCCCCACAACATGATGCTGCCACCCCCGTGCTTCACAGTTGGGATGGTGTTCTTTGGCTTGCAAGCCTCCCCCTTTTTCCTCCAAACATAATGATGGTCATTATGGCCAAACAGTTCTATTTTTGTTTCATCAGACCAGAGGACATTTCTCCAAAAAGTGCAATCTTTGTACCCATGTGCAGTTGCAAACCGTAGTCTGGCTTTTTTATGGCTGTTTTGGAGCAGTGGCTTCTTCCTTGCTGAGCTGCCTTTCAGGTTATGTCAATATAGTACTCGTTTTACTGTGGATATATTAGATACTTTTGTACCTGTTTCCTTCAGCATCTTCACAAGGTCCTTTGCGGTTGATATGGGATTGATTTGCACTTTCGCACAAAAGTACGTTCATCTCTAGGAGACAGAAAGCATCTCCTTCCTGAGCGGTATGACGCTGTGTGGTCCCATGGTGTTTATACTTGCGTACTATTGTTTGTACAGATGAACGTGGCACCTTCAGGCGTTTGGAAATTGCTCCCAAGGATGAACCAGACTTGTGGAGGTCTTGGCTGATTTCTTTTGATTTTCCCATGATGTCGAGCAAGGAGGCACTGAGTTTGAAGGTAGGCCTTGAAATACATCCACAGGTACATCTCCAATTGACTCAAATGATGTCAATTAGCCTATGAGAAGCTTCTAAAGCCATGACATCATTTTCTGGAATTTTCCAAGCTGTTTAAAGGCACAGTCAGCTTAGTGTATGTAAACTTCTGACCCACTGGAATTGTGATATAGTGAATTATAAGTGATGTAATGTCTGTAAACAATTGATGGAAGAATATCTTGTGTCATGCACAAAGTAGATGTCCAAACATCCTATAGTTTGTTAACATGAAATCTTTGGAGTGGTTGAAAAATGAGTTTTAATGACTTCAACCTAAGTGTATGTAAACATCTGACTTCAACTGTACAAATGACATGTAAAAAATAAATGATCTGTTAAGTCAGAGAACTATCTAAAACTCGAACTTTATACAAAACGTTAACAAATATACATTTGGAGATGCTTTAGGACTACTTCATTTAATTCCAATTGTTTAGCTACCTTAGCATTCAAACACTGAGATGTACTTTACTCACACTTCACATCCATGTTTATGGTCCTAGACCAGTCTGTCCCCATCTCATTCTGGGCCTCACAGTAGTACTCTTCAGTGTCAGATGACTGGATTTGATTGAAGACATGCTGTGGTCCTGTCATAAACTGATAGCCACCTCCATTCTTCTTGTACCACCAGGTGTAACTCTGGACAGGTGGGTTGGCATCACTGCTGCAGGTCAGAGTCACTGAACTGCCCTCCACTATTTCACCAGAGAGACTGACTGACACTGAGGTGTTCTTTGGTTTATCTGATGTAAAAGACCAAACATTTTGTCAAAGTTATATTAACAATAAGTTAAAAATATATACTTTATATATATATACTCCTGTAAAGATTGATGAAGTAAGACCTGTCTCTTTTACCTGAATGCATGATACTTGCTAAGTAGAATACTGTCCTACTGTACTGTACTCACACACAGTAGGAGAGCGAGACCCAGTAGAATACTGTACTACTGTACTGTACTCACACACAGTAGGAGAGCTGAGACCCTGTAGAATACTGTACTACTGTACTCACACACTGTAGGAGAGCTGAGACCCAGTAGAATACTGTCCTACTGTACTCACACACTGTAGGAGAGCTGAGACCCAGTAGAATACTGTACTACTGTACTGTACTCACACACTGTAGGAGAGCTGAGACCCAGTAGAATACTGTACTACTGTACTGTACTCACACACTGTAGGAGAGCTGAGACCCAGTAGAATACTATACTACTGTACTGTACTCACACACTGTAGGAGAGCTGAGACCCAGTAGAATACTGTACTACTGTACTGTACTCACACACTGTAGGAGAGCTGAGACCCAGTAAAATACTATACTACTGCACTGTACTCACACACTGTAGGAGAGCTGAGACCCAGTAGAATACTGTACTACTGTACTGTACTCACACACTGTAGGAGAGCTGAGACCCAGTAGAATACTGTACTACTGTACTCACACACTGTAGGAGAGCTGAGACCCAGTAGAATACTGTACTACTGTACTGTACTCACACACTGTAGGAGAGCTGAGACCCAGTAGAATGCTGTACTACTGTACTGTACTCACACACTACAGGAGAGCTGAGACCAGAGGTGTGGACTCGAGTCATGTGACTTGGACTCGAGTCAGACTCGAGTCATGAATTTGATGACTTCAGACTCGACTCGACAAAATGTACAAAGACTTGCAACTCGACTTGGACTTTAACATCAATGACTCGTGACTTCACTTGGACTTGCGCCTTATGACTCGAGAAGACTTGCTACTTCCCATGAAAACTGGGGAAAAAATGTTTCACACGGCCGCGCCGCTCTCCGTTTATCTGCATCTGTGAAAAAAATGTGCACCATCCACCTGTATGCATACAGAGAGCGCGCGCTGCCTGCACGTTATCCAATCACTGTAGTCCCACGTTGTTTTGATTCCACAGCATCTAAGCAGGCACATTGCAAGACAACCAATGAAGCACATCAAGCAACAACGCGCCAGTTGTCAAAATGATACCGAAGATAGTTTCGTTTGGCTATAAAAATTACGAGGTAGTCGACAAAAAACGAGTTGCAATCTGCAAAACATGCGGATCGAAGATTACAGACGGAGCTGCCACAACGTCCAACTTTGTTCGACACCTGAAGTTGCACAAAGAAAGGTACGTTTTGAACGAATGCTACGCACCTTATCGGATGTACCGTAACTTACTAGCTAGCTGCTGCATATTTACTGTATCAACGAGACACACGCACGTCCACCTTGCTGGTTCATGCTTACAAAAATATGGATTTTTGAACTGCTATTAAATGGACATTCTAAAACGCTTTCGTGAAAAACGCTTAACGTTCTTTAATGTACTAAGACAGTGTTATTAAAAGACCAAACTCTGTAAATATCATATTAATAAAGTATACTATGTACAAAACATCAGATGAGCCCAGAATATGAACGCAAACACGTTTAATAACACGTTGCGTTTTCCTCCCATAGAAAACTATTATAAGAAAAGGCTTAACATGTCTTAATATACTGAGACAGTAATATTAAAAGACCAAACTATAAATATCATATTAATAAAGTATACTAAATGTACAAAACATCAGATGAGGCCAGAATATGAACGCAAACACGTTTAACAACACGTTAAGTGTTTTCCTCCCATAGAAAACCATTATAAGAAAAGGCTTAACATGTCTTATGTAGGCTACTATGTATTCTGGGCTCATCTGATGTTTTGTACATAGTATACTTTATTGATATGATATTTACTTAGTTTGGTCTTTTAATAGCACTGTCTTAGTACATAAGACACGTTAAGCCAGCAACAGTTTCAGAGTTGCTGGTGTGCTGCCTCCATGAGGTCGTTTATGTAATTTTGGTTAATCACAACTAAGCTGAACTGTCGCTGAAGACAAAATATCACAATTAAACAATGAATGCACCCCCTTTCACAACTCGGATGTAGTTGGTGCATCCCTAAACCCATCCAAGTACAACAGGAAACATAGTAAGACGTATACATTGTAAAGAGGAAAATGATAACACAGTCACAGTAGATCCACCATTAGCCTTCCCTTTTCATATCATGCCCAAACAGCAGACAGCGCATGGACAGAGTGCTACCGTAGTCTACAGTAGGTCTGTGAGGCAGCGCACCACTGGGATATATACAGTATATAATAAAATAATAACGATTATAGTAGTAATGTTCAGAGATGCAATAGATTATTATAGTGCAGTTCTTAACTAATGGGAATATTGTTTAGCTTATTTTTGGTTTAATTTGGTTTACTTTAGTTATTTAATTTATTCAATTATTTTGTTTTTCTATACTTTTCATGCCAACTTGCCATGGCCCCCCTAGAACCCCCTCGCGGCACCCAAGGGTCCCCGTCCCCACTTTGAAAACCACTGCTATAAAGCATATGACTTCAGTTTCTTGAGGGAAAGGGCTTTCTTATGAATTTTGAAGCAGTGAAAATATTCTTAATATTGCATACACTGAAACTGAAATGTATTATCGTAAACCATAGTGTACAATAGGCAATGAATATTAACACAACAACATTGATATGAGTAAAGAGTAGTTTCAAATACAACATGTGTGGCTGTAAAGGATTTTCTGACATCTGTTTCATATTCTTCTCTGTAACAGGTATGAAGAATACCAGATGAACAAAATCATCGTAGATGAACCACAACAGCCTTCAATCTCACAATTCCTTGACACTCGTGTAGGGCGTTACAGCCTGACCCACCCACAGCAGAAGGCCATCTCCAATGCGATACTGTCTGACTTGATTATTGATTGCAATTTCCCTCTGTCTATTGTGGAAAATAAGAGCTTTCGTCACTTTCTGGCTGTGCTGGACAGCAAGTATACCCCAGTATGTCGCCGAACGCTGACCACAAAAACAGAGAGCCTTGCTGAGGAGAGACGGTCAAAGTTAAAAACTCAATTGAGCAACACTGACCATGTTTCAGAAACTGTGGACATTTGGTCTGATCGAAAGATGAGGGGATTCCTTGGTGTCACTGTGCACTGGATGGAGCGAGATGCAGAGTGGGTACAGCTAAAGACTAATCTCTTGGCCTGCAACCGCTTCAAAGGCTCTCACACAGCAGAGCGAATCTGTGACCAATTTGAGGCAATATGTGATGAATACAACATCAAAGCTAAATTGGACTATATAATTAGTGACAATGCTGCTAACATGCGCAAGGCATTTACAGTCTGCTTCCCCAGCGAACAGGAGGAAGATGAAGATGCTGGAGATAATCTTGATGATCCTGAGCTATGGCATGACTTAACCCAAGAAGACCAGCAAACCGTCGATGCTGCTATGGCAAAGAAACAGCGCCTGCAGTGTTTTGCACACACATTGCAGCTGGTTGTGGGAGACGGTTTGAAAGAAACAAAAGCGGCATGTCCTTCTCTCTCCAAGTTATCAAAACTTAGCTCCCAGCTCCACACAAGCACAACGTTTAAAGACATCTTCGATGGTGAATTTGGGGAGCACAGAGGCATCCCTGCTGCAGTGAGCACGAGGTGGAATTCCACACTGCGGCAGGTAAAAGCAGTCCTTCATTGTGATCAGCAAAAGCTCTGCGCAGTTCTTGAGAAGGCCGGGCATAAAGAACTGTCATTCACACCACGAGAGTGGAATCTGCTGAAGGAGTTGGTGGACATCTTAAAACCGTTCGGAGAAGCAACTGATTTGACACAGGGGGAGAAAGTCATTACAATCAGTGCAGTTGTTCCATCCATCTTGTCCCTCAATCACCATCTTGAGAAGCTGAAGCCTCAAGTTCGTTTCCTGAGTGGCCTGGTCAGAGGTCTGCAGGCATCCCTGAAAAAAAGATTTCTTGGGATCTTCATTAATGTAAAAATGGCCCAGTCTCAAGAAGGGATCACTGCCCCCTTTTCAGACACAGTCTACCTGAAAGCAGCTGCCTTGGATCCAGCCTTTTGTCTGCTGTGGATTGAGCCCCATGTGCTGGTCAACCGTGACATCAAGGCAGAGGTGGCACAACGAGTTAAAGGTAAATATTATTGACTTGCAATGCAACTTAAATGCAACGTACAATAATTTGATCTTAATCTGATATAGGATCTAATGTGATATTAATCTGACTTTAACAATAATAAAAAATTTCAGTCTTGAACAGTATCATCAACATCAGAAATAAGGGCTCTTTTGTTTCTGCTGTTGTGACACGTTTTTTTTTTATTTTTTAGAATTGATCCTGCAAGATGCTGCAGAGACAGAGCAGCCTGTGCCGGTGCCTGCTGAAGAAGAACTAGAGGACATGGAAGGAGAAGGGCTGTTTGCTGCATACCATAAGAGGCAGAAAAGGGATGTTGGGACCCCACCAGCAGTACAGCTAAGTCACTACATTGACATGGCAGAAGGACAGAATGCCCTTTTGTTCTGGGCACTGAACAGTAAGACTCTTCCTTCACTCTTTCAAGTAGCCATCCGAGTCTTGGCAGTGCCTGCTTCTAGTGCTCCAGTGGAGCGAGTTTTCAGCCATGGTGGCATCATTCTGCGTCCCCATCGTGCACAAATGACTGACAGACTTTTGGCCAATTTGATCTTTTGCAAATGCAATGCAGTATAGGGGCCTCCCTCCACCTGTCCACAGCACGCATGCGCGCACACACACTCACTCTCTGCTCATCACCTGTCCACACAGCTCTCTCTCTCCTGTGGTAGGAGTTTCACATGGAGTAAGATCCGTTCATTTGCAGTGCAGGTTCCCACACTGTTTTTACTTCCAGAGCTTTGGTGTTTGTCCTTCCCCGTAAACCATTTTCTCTCTCTCTCTCTCTCTCTCTCTCTCTCTCTGCATTGTTCTAGTGCAATATGCTGTTCAAATACAAGCATTTTTTTTGTGAAAATTAAATGTTATGTTTTTTGCTGTATTTGATTAATGTTATTGTATAAAAAGGTTTAAATAAATACAAATCTTACAGACATACATGATTTGTATACATTTTATTTCTGTGGTAAGAGGACTTGAAATGACTCGAAACTAAAATGGTAGGACTTTGGACTCGACTTGAGACTTGATGGCTTTGACTTTTGACTCGACTTGGGACTTGCCTCATCTTTGACTCGACTTGACTCGGGACTCGAGGGCAAAGACTTGAGACTTACTTGTGACTTGCATAACAATGACTTTGTCCCACCTCTGGCTGAGACCCAGTAGAATACTGTCCTTCTGTACTGTACTCACACACTGTAGGAGAGCTGAGACCCAGTAGAATACTGTACTACTGTACTGTACTCACACACTGTGGGAGAGCTGAGACCCAGTAGAATACTGTACTACTGTACTCACACACTACAGGAGAGCTGAGACCCAGTAGAATACTGTCCTACTGTACTGTACTCACACACTGTAGGAGAGCTGAGATCCTTGTGGCCTTTTACAGCACAGGAGTAGCTGTCTGCATAATGACCCCAGACCACCAGCAGATTACTAGAGTGTTGTTGGGAAGTAGGCTCATCTAGACGTTCTCCGTTCTTGTACCAGATGTAGGTGGGGTTGGGGTTGTCAGTCAGAGTACAGGTGGTGCTACAGGTCAGTGTCCTCTGTCCCTCTGTAGCAGGAGTCACCTTCACCTGCAGGTCTGAATGAAGAGAGAATAAAAACATAAAATAACAACCCTCATCATTTCCACCTACTACTAGTAGAGATAAAGTAGTTACAGTATATCATAATGTTCTGTAAGTGTAGTATTACCAGTATATCATAATGTTCTGTAAGTGTAGTATTACCAGTATATCATAATGTTCTGTAAGTGTAGTATTACCAGTATATCATAATGTTCTGTAAGTGTAGTATTACCAGTATATCATAATGTTCTGTAAGTGTAGTATTGCCAGTATTTCATAATGTTCTGTAAGTGTAGTATTACCAGTATTTCATAATGTTCTGTAAGTGTAGTATTACCAGTATATCATAATGTTCTGTAAATGTAGTATTACCTGTGACAGTCAGAGTTGTTCCTGGGAAACTATGACCCCATTCAAAGTAGTATGTTTTAAAAGTGAAGCGATACTCAGCTGAGTCCTCCTCTCTCAGATTTGTGATTCTCAGGGTGAAGGGACCTTTGTATGTTCCAGTGTTCTTCACACGACCTGTATACCCTGGGCCTGTAGTTAGGTATTCAGTGGTTGACTTATCACTTCTAAACCAGAATGTTGATGTGGTGGAATAATAACCAACATAAGTACAGGATATGACCACTGTTGACCTCTTCAAGGCACAGATTCTCCTCTGGGTGTAAGTCACTCTGTTGCATCTCTGACCATCAACACCTGTAATATAATGACATGAGGACTTAGTTCTTTTTAGAAATGATAATAGTTCTCAAATGATAAAGTGAAACCAACACACACAGAGGTTACACAGTATTACAATTATGCAATAAATAAACACTCACACACTGCAGGAGAGTGAAGATCCTCATGGTATTTTACAGCACAGGAGTAGCTGTCTTCATAATTAGTGGAGACTGAATAGGGAGAAGTGTTCTTAGTTACTATCTGTCCGTTCTTGTACCAGATGTAGGTGGGATTACCAGTCAGAATACAGGTGGTGGTAATACAGGTTAGTGTCACCCGATTTATCCAACCTTTAGGAGACACCTTCACCTGCAGAGCTGGAGTAGATCACAACATTAAAACCCTGAATCACCTGTTCTCTACTTTAATCACATGATGCAAGAAATTCTCAAAAACATGTAATTCTTAAATCTATTTCATAAATGGACAATAGATATTAATTAAACAGACTAGCAGTAAAAAGCATGTTACTGTACCTGTGACAGACAGAGTGACTCCAGGATAGCCAGTATATTTCCCTCCGGTCTGATTTGTTATAAATCTGAATTTGTACTCCGCTGAGTCAGTCTCTCTCAGGTCTGTGATTTTCAGGGTACAGTCTTTATTCTTTTCCCCACTATACTCCACATGACCTTTATAGTCTGGGTCATCACTCAGACTCACATAATTCCCATCAGCATCATATTTAGTGAACCAGAAGGTTGATGTGACTTTATGCCAACTGGGATATGTGTAAGAGCAGGACAGCTCCACTGTTGACCCCTTCAAGGCACAGATACTCTGAGTGGTATAAGTCACACTCCATCCATACTGACCCAGTACCACTGAAACACAGTCACACAACACAATGGTATCAGAATCAGGCCCAGGTCTAATTGCTCACACTAACATCAGGGTTTGTCCACACTTTGTTGCCATAGTTGCTTAGTTGAGTGTGAATAGAAACCACAGATAAGCATCTCTCAGTGAGGTGTGAAAGATAACTATTTAAAGTGAAGTAGAGACTCCTAACAGAACACACCAGAATAACATTATGACTCTTATCCTTTTAGAAACGTCTGTAGATTGTTAAACAGATCAACTAAAAGATAAGAATGAGACCAAACCTGTTACAGACCAGAGAAAGACCACCAACACACTTCCTGTTGTTATCAAGGACATTGTTGAATATAAGAATGAGACCAAACCTGTTACAGACCAGAGAAAGACCACCAACACACTTCCTGTTGTTATCAAGGACATTGTTGAATATAAGAATGAGACCAAACCTGTTACAGACCAGAGAAAGACCACCAACACACTTCCTGTTGTTATCAAGGACATTGTTGAATATAAGAATGAGACCAAACCTGTTACAGACCAGAGAAAGACTACCAACACACTTCCTGTTGTTATCAAGGACATTGTTGAATATAAGAATGAGCCCATACCTGTTACAGACCAGAGAAAGACCACCAACACACTTCCTGTTGTCCTCAAGGCCATTGTTGCTTCTCCCACCCTGCAGTCTTAGAAACATAAACAACTCAATCTATAGCTGGTGAATTAGAGGGATATTGCTTCTTCTGGTAAGAGTAAGGGAGGGGGGCTGGCTTTATTAGTTAACAGATTGTGTAATCTGAGACATTACTGTTAAGGAACAGTTTTGTAGCCCGGACATTGAGCTGTTAGCCGTTAGCCTGAGACCCAGAGGGAATTTGCAGAGGGAATTCACAGCGGCCATTGCTGTTATTGTTGACATCCCGCACTCCGTGGACGCAAACTGTCACGACTGGGTGTGTAAAGCGACCAAGGCGCAGCGCAGTGATAGTTCAACATATCCATTTATTAAATTAAATCTACTTGACGAACTATACAAAACAATAACGACGTATAACAAACTTACTTCTCCAAGACGGACATAGACAAGACAATGAACCACACTAAGGTGTGGGACATTACAACTAATATAGGATACGTATTACAACGCATAGCAGCTGCCTCTAATTGGAGACCCAACACAACACCACACAGAACTAGGATACTAGATCTGTCAGGCTCTGACCATGGCCAAATAGAGTAGCAAAAGGCTTCTATATGGCCAGAGCCTGACACAAACACAGCGTGTGATTTTAACCATGCATCTCTCTCTTCAACGCTGCCCACGTTCAAACAGTTTGTGAAGTGCCCAACCAGGAATAATAAAACTCTGGACTTGTTATATGCTAATGTGAACCTATCGATCTATCGATCTATCTTACTACATACATACATTCCATCAGGGGCAGCAGGTAGGGCTCTAGTCAAAAGTAGTGCAATATATAGGGAATATGGTGTCATTTAGGACACACACATATCAACTCACATCATCGTAGCCTTGAGTGGATGGTGTGTAAATAACATCCTCCATAATAGTTTTGTAATATGGTGTGTGTCAGTGGTATCGGCAGGTAGCTTAGCAGTTAAGAGCGTTGGGCCAGTAACTGAAACATTGCTGTTTCAAATCCTAGCAGTTAAGAGTGTTGGGCCAGTAACTGAAACATTGCTAGTTCAAAACCCCGAGCGGGCAAGGTGTAAAAATCTGCCCTTGAGTAACACACACACACACACACCTTTTATACCATAATTATATGATAGCGTCCGTATTCACAAAGTGTCTCAGAGTAGGATCTAGGATTAGTTTTCCCTGTTAGATATAGACCAGGTGGACCTGATCCTAGATCAGCACTTCAAGTCTGAGACCCTTGAGTTCATGACTTATGGCTAAAAACAAAAAACGATATTTCAAGATATCAAGAGTACTTACAGACTGAAGGGGAGAGGTCTTGTACAGTGAGTCAACTAACTGGTAGTGAGTGGAAACTGCTAGTAAGTGTCAGTTCTGTGGTTTATACATATTGAAAGTAGTCAGAACACAAGTAGCTGATGCAGAAATGTCCTTTCCTTCCTCTTTAAGACATTAACATGCATGACGTGCAGAACAGCAAGTCAGAAAGGGTGTTACTGTATTTCAATAGAAAATATACAACAGACTGCATATCTAGTTGCCTTTCTTCATTTGAGTGGGATTACAGTTTTTAAATGGGCAAGATTTTGACCATTTCCAATGTATTCCATTGACTATATACAGTTGAAGTCGGAAGTTTACATACACTTAGGTTGAAGTCATTAAAACTCATTTTTCAACCACTCCACAGATTTCATGTTAACAAACTATAGTTTTGGCAAATCGGTTAGGACATCTACTGTGCATGACACCAGTAATTCTTCCAACAATTGTTTACAGACAGATTATTTCACTTATAATTCACTATATCACAATTCCAGTGGGTCAGAAGTTGACTGTGCCTTTAAACAGCTTGTAAAATTCCAGAAAATGATGTCATGGCTTTAGAAGCTTCTGATAAGCTAATTGACATCATTTGAGTCAATTGGAGGTGTATTTCAAGGCCTACCTTCAAACTCAGTGCCTCTTTGCCCGACATCATGGGAATATCAAAAGAAATCAGCTAAGACCTCCGAAAAAATTATTGTAGACCTCCACAAGTCTGGGTCATCCTTAGGAGCAATTGCCAAACGCCTGAAGGTACCACGTTCATCTGTACAAACAATAGTACGCTAGTATAAACACCATGGCACCATGCAGCCGTCATACCGCTCAGGAAGGAGACTCGTTCTGTCTCCTAGAGATAAACGTACTTTGTGCGAGAAGTGCAAATCAATCCCAGAACAACAGCAAATGACCTTGTGAAGATGCTGGAGGAAACGGGTACAAAATTATCTATATCCACAGTAAAACAAGTCCTATATCGACAGAACCTAAGGAAGAAGCCACTGCTCGAAAACCGCCATAAAAAAGCCAGACTACGGTTTGCAACTGCACATGGAGAAATGTCCTCTGGTCTGATGAAACAAAAATAGAACTGTTTGGTCATAATGACCATCGTTATGTTTGGAGGAAAAAGGGGGAGGCTTGCAAGCCGAAGAACACCATCCCAACCGTGAAGCACGTGGGTGGCAGCATCATGTTGTGGGGGTGCTTTGCTGCAGGAGCAACTGGTGCACTTCACAAAATAGATGACATCATGAGGAAGGAACATCAGTCAGGTAGTTAAAGCCTGACCGCAAATGGTTCATCCAAATTAACAATGACCCCAAGCACATTTCCAATGTTGTGGCAAAATGGCTTAAGGACAACAGAGTCAAGTTATTGGAGTGGCCATCACAAAGCCCTGACCTCAATCCTATAGAAAATGTGTGGGCTGAATTGAAAAAGTGTGTGCAAGCAAGGAGGCCTACAAACCTGACTCAGTTACACCAGTTCTGTCAGGAGGAATGGGCCAAAATTCACCCAACTTATTGTGGGAAGCTTGTGGAAGGCTACCCGAAACGTTTGACCCAAGTTAAACAGTTTAAAGGCAATGCTACCAAATACTAATTGAGTGTATGTAAACTTCTGACCCACTGGGAATGTGATGAAAGAAATAAAAGCTGAAATAAATAATTCTCACTACTATTATTCTGACAATTCACATTCTTAAAATAAAGTGGTGATCCTAACTGACCTAAGATAGGGATTTTTTACTAGTATTAAATGTCAAGGATTGCAAAAAACGTATTTGGCTTAGGTATATGTAAACTTCCGACTTCAACTGTACATCTCTGGTTTGTCTACACTCTGGTGCTATCTAGAACCTAAAAGGGTTATTTGGCTGTCCTCATAGGAGACCCCTTTGAAGCCTTTTTGGTTCCAGGTACAACCCTTTCGACAGAGGGTTCTACATGTAACCCAAAGGGGTTCTACCTGGAACCAAAAACGTTCTACCTATGACCAAAAAGAGTGCTCCTATGGAGACAGCCGAATAACCCTTTTGGAACCATTTTTCTAAGAGTGTATGCATCTTCAAGACCGGACGGCAAACTCTGGTAAGTCGAAGCTATTGCGCGATCTGTAATGTTAAGGAAGTCTCTCAAAGAATTGGGACATTTTCAGCTTCCAGTAATTGCGATCAGATCCGTGCATTATCATGCTGAAATGATGGCGGCAGATGAACAGCACATCAATGGGCCTCAGGATCTCGTCACGGTATCTCTGTGTATTCAAATTGCCATCAATAAAATGCATTTGTGTTTGTTGTCCTTAGTTTATGCCATACCATCACGCCACCGCCACCAGGGGGCACTCTGTTCACAACGTTGGCATCAGCAAACCTCTCGCTCAGACGACGCCATACACGCTGTCTGCCATCTGCCCGGTACAGTTGAAAACGGGATTCATCTGTGAAGAGCACATTTCTCCAGTGTGCCAGTGGCCATTGAAGGTGAGTATTTGCCCACTGAAGTCGATTACGACGCCGACCTGCAATCAGGTCAAGACCCTGTTGAGGACAATGAAATTCTTCAGTTTCATCAGCTGTCCAGGTGGCTTATCTCAGTTTAGAAGAAACTTGACATGGAGGTCCTGGGCTGGCATGGTTACACGTGGTCTGCGGTTGTGAGAACAGTTGGACGTACTGCTAAATTCTCTAAAAGAACATTGGAGGCGGTTTATGGTAGAGAAATTAACAATAAATTATCTGGCAACAGTTCTGGTGGACATTCCTGAAGTCAGCCAATTGCACACCACCTCAAAACTGTGTCATCGTGTTGTGTGACAAAATGGCAGAATCTAGAGTGGCCTTTCATTGTCCCCAGCACAAGGTGCACCTGTGTAATGATCATGCTGTTTAATCAGCTTCGTGATATGCCACACCTGCGTTTCACTACACTAGCAATAACATCTGCTAAATATGGGATTTTGATTTGATTGGACCTATCAGGTGGATGGATTATCTTGGCAAAGGACAAATGATCACTTACATGGATTTAAACAATACAAACGTTTTGTTTGTATGGAACATTTCTGGGATCTTTTATTTCTACTCATGAAACATGGGACCAACACATGTTGAGTTTTATATTTTTGTTCAGTATATATTTTTTTGTAGCTGTCTATTTACCACCACAAATCCATGCTGGCACTAAGACCGCACTCAACAAGCTGTGTAAAGCCATAAGCAAACAAGAAATTGCACATTCAGAGGCAGAGTTTCTCATGGCAGTTGATTTTAATGCAGGGAAACTAAAAACACTTTTACCAAATTATTAACAGCATGTCACCTGGGCAACTAAAGTCTAGATCACCTTTACTCCACAAAGGTCACTCCCTCGCCCGCCCTTTGGAAAACCAAACCATATCTCTATCCTCCTGCTTCCTGCTTACAAGCAAAAACTCAAACAGGAAGTACCAGTGACACGCTCAATACGGAAGTGGTCCGATCAAGTGGACGCTAAGCTACAGGACTGTTTTGCTAGTACAGACTGGAATATGTTCCTAGATTCAGCCGAAAAACATTGAGGAGTTTACCACATCATTCACCTGCTTTATTAATAAGTGCATCGCCGACATTGTCCCCATAGTGACCTATGTACATACCCCAACCAGAAGCCATGGATTACAGGCAACATCCGCACAGAGCTAAAGGCTAGAGCTGCCGCTTTCAAGGAGCAGGGCACTAATCTGGACGCTTATTTTTAAAAATCTTGCTACGACCTCTGATGAGCAATCAAACCGGCAATACAGGACTAAGGTCGAATCCTACTACGCTGGCTCTGAAGCTCGAAGGATGTGGCAGGTCTTCCAAACTATCACAGATTCCAAAGGGAAATCCAGCCGATAGCTGCCCAGTGACACAAGCCTACCAAACAAGCTACAGTAAATGCTCGCTTCGGCACAAGTAACACTGAACCATATGTGAAAAAGGCTAATATCAGTGGTTCTCTTCAGTCCATGTTCTGTGTTGGTTCTCTTCAGTCCATGTTCTGTGTTGGTTCTCTTCAGTCCAGGTTCTGTGGTGGTTCTCTTCAGTCCAGGTTCTGTGGTGGTTCTCTTCAGTCCAGGTTCTGTGGTGGTTCTCTTCAGTCCAGGTTCTGTGGGGGTTCTCTCCCCTGGATAGTCTGATACACAGAGGGCTGAGTGTCTCTCTGAAGAGCTGTGAACGTGTCACTGGGCGAGTCCTTCACACTCTGAGAGAGACAGAGACACAGGAAACACAGTATGAACACTTTACACATTGCTCTATAACATTCTCTCTCACTCCTACTTTATGTGTCTGTCTCTCTCTCTCTCCCCTCTCACTCACTCACTCACAAACGCAAACACTATGTATAAATTAAAGACATAAATGAATACATTATAACATACTTACTGCCAGAGTGTCATACTCAGAAGACTTGGTCCTCATTTTCAGTGGTGTGAATGTGTCACTGTTAGGGTCAGGATGGACACTGTGGAGAGAGAGCTGTGTCAAGGTAACATTAGTAAAAAATAGATTATTGTGACAGTGAGTTAATGTCACCAGGTGTGGCGGTGGAGTTTTAACTGATATAATCACCTTTGTGTCTGCTGTGGCATCACTTCCTCCTGTGGATCTCCTGTAAAGAGTGACAGAGTGAGTTCTGCTTTCTACTGACCGCTAGTGGAAGTTGATATATTTCACATCTGTCTAGGAAATGCTGACCTCTTCAGTATGCAGTAGATTGTGACTGGAAGAGCTCCAGCAGTCAGGACAGCCCCCACCCTACCATAGGAACCCAGGGAAACACTGGAGTCTGGACACAGTGTGTGTTGAATACAGAGATGGAGTTATGACCTAGTGGAACCAGGGAAACACTGGAGTCTGGACACAGTGTGTGTTGAATACAGAGATGGAGTTATGACCTAGTGGAAACCAGGGAAACACTGGAGTCTGGACACACTGTGTGTTGAATACAGAGATGGAGTTATGACCTAGTGGAAACCAGGGAAACACTGGAGTCTGGACACTGTGTGTTGAATACAGAGATGGAGTTATGACCTAGTGGAAACCAGGGAAACACTGGAGTCTGGACACAGTGTGTGTTGAATACAGAGATGGAGTTATGACCTAGTGGAAACCAGGGAAACACTGGAGTCTGGACACACTGTGTGTTGAATACAGAGATGGAGTTATGACCTAGTGGAAACCAGGGAAACACTGGAGTCTGGACACTGTGTGTTGAATACAGAGATGGAGTTATGACCTAGTGGAAACCAGGGAAACACTGGATTCTGGACACTGTGTGTTGAATACAGAGATGATAAGATAATGAATACATGACAACTAGATACAAATATTTTATTAAAAATAATTCATACAAAGTCAAGAGTTGGCTATAACATGAGTACAAAGTGTGTGTGTGTGTGTGTATTATGGTGTGTACTCAAATTTTACATCATATAAATGTATCCCCATTCCTCCTTCACCGATACAACAAAAAATATTATCGGATTTTTTTCAAACCCTCATAAAATTAGACATAGTCTTGTATTAAATGCATTATGAAAGGAATGGTGTAATAAACACACAACAGTGGAACGTTGTATTAAATGCATTATGAAAGGAATGGTGTAATGTAGGTTCTACGAAATATGAAATGTGTGATGAAGAAAATCATGTAGGTTTACTGTTGTCTACAATAAAAGGGCCTTTCTGACTACAAGTACACCAGTACCTGTATCACAAAGTATTAAGAAAAAGCAAGCAGAGAAAACATTATCAGTATTAATTTTAAAAAATGATATAAGGCTACTATTCTAATTATTGGGTGATTTTTTAAAATATAAATAAATGTGGGACACAAATCGCACAAAATGTGTGTTTTATCACACAAAAATGAAATCTACTTTTTGTACATATTTGCACGAATTGAGTGTGAAATTGTTGTTATATCAGACAATATACCACAGGTATGATGTAAAAATACTTATTTACTGTTCTATTTATGTTGGTAAACAGTTTATAGTAGCAATAAGGCACCTCGGGGGTTTGTAGTATAAGGTCAATATACCACAGCTAAGAGCTGTATCCAGGCACTCTGTGTTGTCGTGCATAAGAACAGCCCTTATACGCGGTACAGTATATTGGTCAATATACCACACCCCCTCGGACCTTATTGCTTAATTATACCACTTAGTTTTAGTATACGGTTCCAGATATACAAGGTTTTTGACAAACTTGTTGTGCTCAGTTCTTCTTGGTTCTGGGTTTGTTGTGTTCAGGTCTTCTTGGTTCTGGGTTTGTTGTATTCAGGTCTTCTTGGTTCTGGGTGTGTTGTGTTCAGGTCTTCTTGGTTCTGGGTTTGTTGTGTTCAGGTCTTCTTGGTTCTGGGTTTGTTGTGTTCAGGTCTTAGTTCTGGGTGTGTTGTGTTCAGGTCTTCTTGGTTCTGGGTTTGTTGTGTTCAGGTCTTCTTGGTTCTGGGTTTGTTGTGTTCAGGTCTTCTTAGTTCTGGGTGTGTTGTGTTCAGGTCTTATTGGTTCTGGGTTTGTTGTGTTCAGGTCTTATTGGTTCTGGGTTTGTTGTGTTCAGGTCTTCTTGGTTCTGGGTTTGTTGTGTTCAGGTCTTCTTAGTTCTGGGTTTGTTGTGTTCAGGTCTTCTTAGTTCTGGGTGTGTTGTGTTCAGGTCTTCTTGGTTCTGGGTTTGTTGTGTTCAGGTCTTCTTGGTTCTGGGTTTGTTGTGTTCAGGTCTTCTTAGTTCTGGGTGTGTTGTGTTCAGGTCTTCTTGGTTCTGGGTTTGTTGTGTTCAGGTCTTCTTGGTTGTGGGTTTGTTGTGTTCAGGTCTTCTTGGTTGTGGGTTTGTTGTGTTCAGGTCTTCTTGGTTCTGGGTTTGTTGTGTTCAGTTCTTCTTGGTTCTGGGTGTGTTGTGTTCAGTTCTTCTTGGTTCTGGGTGTGTTGTGTTCAGGTCTTCTTAGTTCTGGGTGTGTTGTGTTCAGGTCTTCTTGGTTCTGGGTGTGTTGTGTTCAGGTCTTCTTGGTTCTGGGTGTGTTGACTGTACTGTAGATCACAGACGTGTCTTCCTCAGCTGATTGTGCCGCTGTGGGTCTGAGGAGAGAGAAACAGAAATGAAACAGAATCTGCGTCCCAAATGATGGCACCCTATACTCTTTCCAGGTTGCTATGGTTGACCAGGCCTATAGGGATCTGGTCAAAAGTAGTGCACTAAACAGGGGATAGGGTTCTATTTGGAACACAGAGAACAGTTCCTCAGAACCATCATCACATCACTCCCTTATTAAAGACGGGTCTTAGTAACTGTCTTGAGATTTCCATTGTTGGGTTGGTAGTTTAAGGAAATTATCTCACTAGGGGTCAACTGTTCTGTTATTGATGACATCTCCTTCAATAAGCAGCATATGAGTGACCTCAATACAGAATATGCTCACAGGTTGGCAGCACTGAGGGGGTTGAATTTCACAGCAATGCACTGGACATCCTCGTCCTGTTTCTGGGGTTGTCTTACAGGGGACTACAGTCTCCCTGGTAGGGAAAGATTACAGACGAAAATGTTCCACAAAGAATACACAGTCATCACAGTCATCTTCTGATTCCAACAGACTCACCTGTCCATCGTCTGCTGTGTCTCTTGTTTCTCTTGTGTCAGAGGTGGATTTAGAGAACTTCTTCCTGTTTGGCACATTAATTAATTAATGATTAATGAATGAAGTTAGTAACAAATCAGAGTATTAGAGTGAAAAAGCTAAATTTCCACTCACCTGAGCCACATGAAGACAGAGAGACAGACTATGAGAATAAGAACAACCACTATGATTCCTACAACTGCAGTCAGAACTGAGGTCTGTTTCTCTATAATAGAATATGGATGATATGAGTACATGCTTTGTTATTAACTGACAATTAATATAATATTAAAGACTTGGGAATCTTATAAGCCAACATACAATTACAAACTAAAGTGTAATGAGCCAAAGTATAATATTTAAGATTAGCTTGAAATGTGTAGTTGTGTATTTTGAGTATTGAAGATGAACCTTTACCTGCTACAATGATGGTCAGAGATGTAGAGTTCTCGGATGCTATTTTATTCCAGGCTTCACAATGGTAATGTCCACTGTCCTCAGAGCTGATGGTGGTGATGTTGTAACTCTGTCCTGATAATATTGGTGAGGTAACATTCTTCTTATACCAGGTGTATTTGTCCACAGGTGGGTTGGCATCACTGCTGCAGGTCAGAGTCACTGAACTGCCCTCCACTATTTCACCAGAGGGACTGACGGACACTGAGGTGTTCTTTGGGCCATCTGGTAAAGGAATATTTTAAAGACATTAAGGGTCCGCGATAGCCGACACCCGCATAGCGGTTGTTTTGGCGATGTCGTAGGTGGAACTGCATTCGATGTGTCAAATCCACTGGTACATCCCAGCACCTTACACCTCCAACACCGCCAAAACATCTGCTATGTGAGTGTCGGCTGTCGCCGGATAACACTGATTGAATCTAGGCCTAACTTTTGCCTTATGCTATGGACCAAAGCCGTTCAAATGGAACACTATCATTTAAGATGTTAGTGCTCCAACATTCCAACACTGATCTGCTCTTTACTCACATTTCACATCCATGTTGATTGACTCAGACCTCCCTGTCTTAATCCCACTCCAGGCCTCACAGTAGTATTCTCCAGTATCAGATGATTTGATTTGATTGAAGACCTGCTGTGTTCCTGTGTTCACATAGGAGAACTGATAGTCACCTCCATTCTTCTTGTACCAGGTGTATTTGTCCACAGGTGGGTTGGCATCACTGCTGCAGGTCAGAGTCACTGAACTGCCCTCCACTATTTCACCAGAGGGACTGACTGACACTGAGGTCTTCTTTGGGCCATCTGGTGGACAATATGTAACAACAGTGTTTTAAAACAGTGTTTTACATGAGAAACATAATGGAACTTGGATTTATGTTTGTATGAGTGAAATATAAATATATGTGATTCTCTCATCAAAAAAGGAGATGGTTACGTGTACTTACACTGAATATCCACAGACACAGAAGAAGAGTTGAGACGTCCATATTTATTCTCAGACTCACAGTAGTATTCTCCTCTGTCCTCAGAGCTGATGGAGGTGATGAGGAAGGTGTTTTCAGATCCTTTCAGTGAAGCTCCATTCTTCTTGTACCAGGTGTTTTTGTCCACAGGTGGGTTGGCATCACTGCTGCAGGTCAGAGTCACTGAAATGCCCTCCACTATTTCACCAGAGGGACTGACTGACACTGAGGTGTTCTTTGGTTTATCTGATGGAAAATGAATGTCCCAAAGTGGTAATGTCACTACTTTGATTTTGAGTTTATAAAATAAATCTGTCGAACCACTTAAGAGTACAAAATGGAGAGGATATGCAATACTTACACAAAACATTTACAGGAACAAGCTTTGATCTTTTGCATCCAACTTCATTCACTGCCACACAGTAGTATTCTCCACTGTCCTCAGACCTGACGTTAGTGATGCTGTAACTCCATCCAGAATGTCTTATTGAGGTTTCTGCTCCATTCTTCTTGTACCAGATGTACATCTGCAATTGTGGGTTGGCATCACTGTTGCAGGTCAGAGTCACTGAACTGCCCTCCACTATTTCACCAGAGGGACTGACTGACACTGAGGTGTTCTTTGGGCCATCTGGTAAAGGAATATTTTAAAGACATTAAGGGCTAGATTCTATGAGATCTGCGATAGCCGACACCCGCATAGTGGTTGTTTTGGCGATGTCGTTGGTGGAGCTGCACTAGAGCTGTCAAATCCACTGGTACATCCCGGCACTATATACCTAAAGAGGACATTGCCATTGGCTGCACGGAGTCTCATTAAGAGAAATCCCATGCAGCTTTGTTTACAAGTTAGAATAATGGAATGTGAGATGTAATCTACACCTCAATTAGGCTGATAGAAATCCTCAATATTTTGTTTAATGACTTTCAATTTGAGCGTCATTATTTCTATATTGCCTTCACTCTCTTTCTGGTTCTGAACTTCTAATGCGAGTAGGATGGGTGTGGCTTCTTGACAATGATGAAGAGCAGCTGCTCACCGATTTGACAGCTACAACACAGTTACACCTCCAACACCGACAAAACATCAGCTATGTGAGTGTTGGCTGTTTCCGGTTAACATGTTGAATCTAGGCCTAACTTTCGCCTTCTACTATGTTTTAGGACCAATGCCGTTCAAATGGTTGATACATTTTAGATGTTCGTTTTTCCAACACTGATCTGTACTTTACTCACATTTCACATCCATGTTGATTGACTCAGACCTCCCTGTCTTAATCCCACTCCAGGCCTCACAGTAGTATTCTCCAGTGTCAGATGATTTGATTTGATTGAAGACCTGCTGTGGTCCTGTGTTCACATAGGAGAACTGATAGTCACCTCCATTCTTCTTGTACCAGGTGTATTTGTCCACAGGTGGGTTGGCATCACTGCTGCAGGTCAGAGTCACTGAACTGCCCTCCACTATTTCACCAGAGGGACTGACTGACACTGAGGTCTTCTTTGGGCCATCTGGTGGACAATAAACATTAGTTAAGTCAGAGAACTATCCAAAAGATTATTCACTTACACAAAACATTAAAATAAAGAGATTATGATTATGATATGGTTTAGGATTAATGCAGTTCAAATGATTGATTTTAATATTCCAACACTGATCTGTACTTTACTCACATTTCACATCCATGTTTATGGACCTAGACCTGTCTGTCCCCATCTCATTCTGGGCCTCACAGTAGTATTCTCCAGTGTCAGATGACTGGATTTGATTGAAGACATGCTGTGGTCCTGTCATACTCTGATTGCCACCTCCATTATTATTGTACCACCAGGTGTAACTCTGCACAGGTGGGTTGGCATCACTGCTGCAGGTCAGAGTCACTGAACTGCCCTCCACTATTTCACCAGAGGGACTGACTGACACTGAGGTGTTCTTTGGGCCATCTGATAAAGGACCATTATAAAAACATTAACATCTTGATTATAGTATTATTGTATATATTATCTTAGATTTAGTTAATAAGGTAAACCAGTAGGTTTTACAGGTCAGTTTGAAATAATGACATTCACATTGTGAAAATATATATTCAGAGATGTGGATGTTCTATAGTTAAATGTTTCCTGATTTATCATAATTTTTGCAGTTGACAAGTATTGAGGAGAAAGTAAAAAATGTACTTACACTGAACGTCCACAAACACAGGGGAAGAGTTGAGACGTCCATATTTATTCTCAGCCTCACAGTAGTATTCTCCTCTGTCCTCTGAGCTGATGGTTGTGATGCTGTAACTCGGTCCTGATGCTTTTGGTGAGGTTACGTTCTTCTTGTACCAGGTGTATTTGTCCACAGGTGGGTTTGCATCACTGCTGCACGTCAGAGTCACTGAACTGCCCTCCACTATTTCACCAGAGAGACTGACTGACACTGAGGTGCTTTTGGGGGCATCTGGTGAGGGATAATGTGTAGAGGGGGTTAGCATGTGACAATAGTGCAATCAATACCTTGCATCAGTTATCAGAATAATCAAAGTCAACATGACATTGACAGGTCAGAGCATTGTCATAAAAATAATATACTTAAAAACATTAACTTCTCAAAACATTAAAATAAACACATTTGTAAAGATGCTTTATGTTGTTGTGAATTCTTCAATACTGTGTTGGTGTGTGTGGACCATGTTAATTACTTAGAGTGATTTGGACACCTATAAATGTGAAGCTCTTGACCCGCTCAACTACAGCCCTGTCGATGTGGAAAGGGGGCGTGGTCGGCCCTCCGTTTCCTGTAGTCCACGTTCAGCTTATTTGCTTGTTCACGTTGAGGGAGAGGATGTTGTCCTGGCACTACACTGCCAGGTCGATGACCTCCTCCCTATAGGCTGTCTCATCGTCATTGGTGATCAGGCCAACCCCTGTTGTGTCGTCAGTAAACATAATGATGGTGTTGGAGTCACGCGCAGCCATGCAGACGTGGGTGAACAGGAAGTACAGTAGGGGCTAAGCACGCACCCCTGAGGGGCCCCCGCGTTGAGGCGGTTGGCGGATGTGTTGTTGCCTTCCCTCACCAAGTGGCCTGTCAGGAAGTCCAGGATCCAGTTGCAGAGGGAGGTGTTTAGTCCCAGGATCCTTAGCTTAGTGATGAGCTTTGTGGGCACTATGGTGTTGAACGCTGAGCTGTAGTCAATGAACAGCATTATCACATAGCTGTTCCTCTTGTTCATGTGGGAGAGGACAGTGTGGAGTGCAATAGAGATTGCATCATCTGTGGATCTGTTGGAATGGTATGCGAATTGGAGTGGGTCCAGTATGTCTGGGATGATGGTGTTGATGTGAGCCATGACCAGCCTTTCAATGCATTTCATGGCTACAGATGTGAGTGCTACCGGGCGATAGTCATTTAGACAGGTTATCTTGGGGTTATTGGACACAGGGACTATTGTGGTCTGCTTGAAACATGTAGGTATTACAGACTGGGTCAGGGAGAGGTTGAAAATGTCAGTGAAGACACTTGCCAGCTGGTCAGCTTGTGCTCTGAGCCCCACGGCCGTCTGACGGCCTTGTGAATGTTAACCTGTTTAAAAGTCTTACTCACATCAGCTATGGAGAGCGAGATCACAGTCATCCAGAACAGCTGGTAATCTCATGTATGGTTCAGTATTGCTTGCCTTGAAGCAAGCATAGAAGGCATTTACAGTACCTCGTCTGGTCGGTTCACGCTTTCCCTGTTTGATGGCTCATCGGAGGTTGTAGCGGGATTTCATATAAGCATCCGGATTAATGTCCCGCTCCTTGAAAGTGGTAGCTCTAGCCTTTAGCTCAGTACGGATGTTGCTCGTAATCAATGGCTTCTGGTAGGGATATGTACGTATGGTCACTGTGGGGATGACGTCGCCGATGAAGCCGGTGAATGATGTGGTAAACTTTATTCTAGTCTGTGCAAAACAGTCCTGTAGCTTAGCATCCGCTTCATCAGACCACTTTCCTATTGAGTGCATCATTGGAACTTCCTGTTGAGTTTTTGCTTGTAGGCAGGAATCAGGAGTGTAGAGTTATGGTCAGATTTGCCAAAAGTAGGGCGAGGGAGAGCCTTGTATGCATTTCTGTGTGTGAAGTAAAGGTGATCTAGAGGGTTGTCGCCTCTACTTGGACATCTCCAGACATGAGAACCACCACCTCTGGATGTGCTTTTTCTTGTTAGCTAATGTCCCTATACAGCTTGTTGAGTGTGGTCTTAGTGCCAGCACCGGTTTGTGGTGGTAAATAGACAGCTACGAAACATATAGATGAAAACTCTCTTGGTAAATAGTGTGGTCTGCAGCTTGGGGTATTCTAACTATTCTAAAGACTTCCATTACGTTAGAGATCGCACACCAGCTGTTAACAAAGATACCCACCCCGCCTCCCTTTGTGTTGTTTGAGGATAATCTGTCTGTTACTCAAACATTCAAATTACTCACATGTTTTACTCACATTTGACATCGATGTGTAAAGATGGAGACCTGCCTGTGCTAATTCCATTTGAGACCCAACAGTAGTACTCTCTAGTGTCAGATGACTTGATTTGGCTGAAAACCTGCTGTGATTCTGTGTTCCCATAGAAAATACTCTTATGGACACTTCCGTTCTTGTACCAGGCATAACTCTTCACAGGTGGGTTGGCATCACTGCTGCAGGTCAGAGTCACTGAACTGCCCTCCACTATTTCACCAGAGGGACTGACTGACACTGAGGTGTTCTTTGGGCCATCTGGTGGACAATAAACATTAGTTAAGTCAGAGAACTATCCAAAAGATTATTCACTTACACAAAACATTAAAAGGAACCGATTTGGTCTATGCTATTCTTTAAGACTAATGCAGTTCAAATTACGGATTTAATTACATTTAAACTGATTCCAACATTTCAACACTGAGCTGTACTTTACTCACATTTCACATCCATGTTGATAGACTCCGACCTGTCTGTCCCCATCTCATTCCGGGCCTCGCAGTAGTACTCTCCAGTGTCAGATGACTGGATGTGCCTGAAGACATGCTGTAGTTCTGTGTTTCCATAGGAGAAAGACTGATAGCGGACTCCATTCTTCTTGTACCAGGTGTATTTGTCCACAGGTGGGTTGGCATCACTGCTGCAGGTCAGAGTCACTGAACTGCCCTCCACTATTTCACCAGAGGGACTGACTGACACTGAGGTGTTCTTTGGGCCACCTGAATGACAGAAAGAGTGTAAGCACATGCAACAAGGACCTAAGTGATGATGTTATTTAGTAAAGAATACAAAAATACAAAAATCCTCATATTTGACAGTGAGAGTCTGGACAGTGTGAGGGATCAGCCGCATCAAGCGGTCCGATTGCGCCCTCTCCTGGAGGTGGGCCGCAGTACAGCCACTACTGATGAGCTCACCTCTGGCCAATTGACTCATTTTGTTTGTGCTCTCTTAAGGAACGGACTGAAGGGGCAGAGGAGTGATTACTAGCTGGAGGCTATGGCGAATTCGACAACGCTATGATGACCTATTATAGTTTTGGATCAAGCTGTTTGTAGGCCATGAGTACCAACTTGTATTTTGTTTATTTTATTTGGAGCCATTACACTAGCCTTTGTTTGTCCCCAGGAAGTGTTGAGAGAAAGACACCAATACAGTTTCCTTCCTTTTTTTTTTTTTATTGAAGTCACATCTCTGCGTCTCATTTCGTTCTGTCCCGGTTATGATTTGTGTCAGTGAATAGGTACGACCATTCACACAGGTTTATTTAAAGTAAATAAAAAGTAGACATATATCTACACTCTCAGAAAGAAAGGTTTAGATTTGTTCCTAAAAGGGTACAACCGCTTGTCAATGGGGCGGTTCCCTGTTAGGTCCTCCTTGGTACTTTTAAGTTATAGGTAGTGATGTTACGTTTGATACCATAGTTCCGAGGCATGCGCAGAAATAGCTAAACAGTGTACATCGAAACAGTATGTCGATGCCTGTATCACTTTATCAGAAGCGCGTGATCAATGACGTCCTAAGCTTCGTTTCATCAAACAACCACCGGGTTAGTTTGGTGTTGGTTTGTTAGAAGACATAAAGGCTACACTGCAGAAGATCTACGGGGTGTGTGACGTCGACAATAATAATTTAGCTGCTCTAAATGATTTGGACCAGCAGGTGCCACTAGTGTACCCTGTGTTGATCAACGCCTCAAGTAATGAACCTATTTTAGACAGAATTGCCTGGAACACCTCAATGCTTCAGGAAGCTTTGTTTCCACATGACTAGTTATAGGTACATACTTGCCATCTCCACAGATACAAAAGCATTACAAAGCCATTTGTTCCTTGTACATGGCAAACATGTACCTCTACCATAGACCACTTAAACTGGTACAACACTTACACTCACGGGTGGTAAAATATAACTATCTGAACGCCACACCCCCGCTAAGCAACACCTCCAATATAATTATCCCGTTTTGAGTGAATTGTAGCGTTTTCACCCATGATTGTATTTGTTAGTAACAGACCCTGGCTTGCAATGTGATTTATCATTCCTATTGGAATCCAACCAGAGTTAGGATATCCAACCATTTTTATTCACCAGAAACCTATATTCATAATGACTGTCAGAAACCTCCATTCATAATGACTGTCAGAAACCTGCATTCATAATGACTGTCAGAAACCTGCATTCATAATGACTGTCAGAAACCTGCATTCATAATGACTGTCAGAAACCTCCATTCATAATGACTGTCAGAAACCTGCATTCATAATGACTGTCAGAAACCTGCATTCATAATGACTGTCAGAAACCTGCATTCATAATGACTGTCAGAAACCTGCATTCATAATGACTGTCAGAAACCTGCATTCATAATGACTGTCATTGTGAGGAGACTACCTAAGCTATTTAATCTGGAAAAAACATTTTAGTACCGGGTGCAAAAAATCGAACTGAACAGATTGGATTAGTTTAGTTTAGAAAAATGTATGTTATTTAAGGTACCGAACAGTACCATGTGAGATCCTTATGTGTACCTCTGAAGGTACATTATGTGTATTTTGATATTTTTGTACCCCAGGGAAAAAATACTGTATACTTATTTTCTATGAGTATATGACATCATCATTTCTATGTAATTTGTCCTTAAATGATTGATACTTGTTAAGTAGAGAACTAATTGCATTCACACTCACACACTGCAGGAGATGGGAGATGATCATGGCCTTTTACAGCACAGGAGTAACTGTCTGAATAAGAATTATTGACAGAGTATTGCAGAGAAGTAGGCTCATCTAGACATTGTCCATTCTTGTACCAGATGTAGGTGGGGTTGGGGTTGTCAGTCAGTGTACAGGTGGTGCTACAGGTCAGTGTCACACTATGTCCATCTGTTACTGTGTCAGGAGTCACCTTCACCTGCAGGTCTGAATGAAGAGAAAAAATAACAACCCTCATCATTTCCACCTACTACTAGTAGAGATAAAGTAGTTCCAGTATATCATAATGTTCTGTAAGTGTAGTATTACCAGTATATCATAATGTTCTGTAAGTGTAGTATTACCAGTATATCATAATGTTCTGTAAGTGTAGTATTACCAGTATATCATAATGTTCTGTAAGTGTAGTATTACCAGTATATCATAATGTTCTGTAAGTGTAGTATTACCAGTATATCATAATGTTCTGTAAGTGTAGTATTACCAGTATATCATAGTGTTCTGTAAGTGTAGTATTACCAGTATATCATAGTGTTCTGTAAGTGTAGTATTACCAGTATATCATAATGTTCTGTAAGTGTAGTATTACCAGTATATCATAATGTTCTGTAAGTGTAGTATTACCAGTATATCATAATGTTCTGTAAGTGTAGTAATACCAGTATATCATAATGTTCTGTAAGTGTAGTATTACCAGTATATCATAATGTTCTGTAAGTGTAGTATTACCAGTATATCATAATGTTCTGTAAGTGTAGTATTACCAGTATATCATAATGTTCTGTAAGTGTAGTATTACCAGTATATCATAATGTTCTGTATGTGTAGTAGTACCTGTGACCGAAAGACTTGTTCCAGGGAAGCTGTACCCCCATCCTGAGATCTGTGTGTTGAATCTGAATCTATACTCAGCTGAGTCGCTGTCTCTCAGATCTGTGATTCTCAGGGTGGAGGGGCTCTCCAGGGCCCGACCTGCATACTCTGGGTCTCTGGTTAAGTCCTCAGGGGCCGACGTATCACTTCTAAACCAGAACGTGGTTTTGATGGGATGATAACTGGAATAAGTACAGTATATGTCCACTGTTGACCCCTTCAAGGCACAGATTCTCTTCTTGGTGTAAGTCACTCTGCTGCAGCTCTGATCCTGAACACCTGAAACACAATGACAATGAGGGCTTTATTTATACAATGAAATAATGAGCTGCAGTAATCCTGTGTTACAGTTATGTTAGATAACTGAGGGCTGTTTAGCACACAGAATAGTAATATTTGAAAAGTTACACTAGAATACTGAGTTAAATCCACACTCACACACTGCAGGAGAGTGAAGATCCTCATGGTCTTTTACAGCACAGGAGTAGCTGTCTACGGCATTAGTGTTGACTGAATAGGGAGAAGTGTTGTCAGTTACTATCTGTCCGTTCTTGTACCAGATGTAGGTGGGGTTACCAGTCAGAATACAGGTGGTGCTACAGGTCAGTGTCTTCCATGCTGACACTGAAGGAGTCACCTTGACCTGCAGATCTAGAGTAGATCACAACACATTACAACCACCAATCATCTGACATCTATTCTAGCCACATTACATTTTAGTTTTGAAGACAAAACATTACAATTTCCAGAACTACAATTTACAGAAGAATATCACTGTACCTGTGACAGACAGAGTGACTCCAGGATCGCCAGTATATTTCCCTCCGGTCTGATCTGTTATAAATCTGAATTTGTACTCAGCTGAGTCACTTTCTCTCAGGTCTGTGATTGTCAGGGTACAGAGATTTTTCTTATCTCTATGGTACGTCACACGACCTTTATAGTCTGGGTCATCACTCAGACTAACATGATTCCCCTCAGCATCATATTTAGTGAACCAGAAGGTTGATGTGACTGCGCCACTGGGATATGTGTAAGAGCAGGACAGCTCCACTGTTGATCCCTTCAAGGCACAGATACTCTGAGTGGTATAAGTCACACTCCAGCCATCCTGACCCAGTACCACTGAAACACAGTCACACAACACAATGGTATTACATTAATGATGCCACTGAACACACCAGAATAACATTAAGATAACATTACTAAAACAGTTATGATTGAGACCAAACCTGTTACAGACCAGAGAAAGACCACCAACACACTTCCTGTTGTTATCAAGGACATTGTTGAATATAAGAATGAGACCATACCTGTTACAGACCAGAGAAAGACCACCAACACACTTCCTGTTGTTATCAAGGACATTGTTGAATATAAGAATGAGACCATACCTGTTACAGACCAGAGAAAGACCACCAACACACTTCCTGTTGTTATCAAGGACATTGTTGAATATAAGAATGAGACCATACCTGTTACAGACCAGAGAAAGACCACCAACACACTTCCTGTTGTTATCAAGGACATTGTTGAATATAAGAATGAGACCATACCTGTTACAGACCAGAGAAAGACCACCAACACACTTCCTGTTGTTATCAAGGACATTGTTGAATATAAGAATGAGACCATACCTGTTACAGACCAGAGAAAGACCACCAACACACTTCCTGTTGTTATCAAGGACATTGTTGAATATAAGAATGAGACCATACCTGTTACAGACCAGAGAAAGACCACCAACACACTTCCTGTTGTTATCAAGGACATTGTTGAATATAAGAATGAGACCATACCTGTTACAGACCAGAGAAAGACCACCAACACACTTCCTGTTGTTATCAAGGACATTGTTGCATCTCCCACCCTGCAGTCTTAGAAACATAAACAACAACTCACTCTATAGCTGGTGAATAACTCCACCTGATACATTAAAACAGTCCAGGGTCCATATTCACAAAGTGTCTCAGAGTAGACTAGGAGAGCTGATCTAGGATCCCTTTAGCCTTTTAGATCATTATTATATGGACCAGGGGGACCTGATCCTAGATCAGCACTCCTACTCTGAGACACTTCATGAATGCTGGCCCTGATGTAACAACCAAAACACAGGTCACAACAGAAGGAAAAAGTCAAATTATTCGGTAAGTCGTACCATGTGATTTATTGGCTTAAGCATATAATAATAATAATAATAATAATATTAATAACATAACAATAATAAACTATATAATATAACGTACTTACGAAGGGAAGGTCTTGTACAGTGAGTCAACTAACTGGTGTAACAGTGTATAGAAACAAGAAGTGAGTTCTGTGGTTGACTGACACATTTTCCAAGTAGCCTAGTCAGGGATTTAGGACAACATGCATCAACAGCATGTCAGAAAAAGGATGTACTGTATTTAATGAACCGAAATATAAAATGTGGCCACATAGCTAGTTGCATTTCTTCATTTGGGCCTAAAAAAACTGTAAAGAGGCAAAATACAGGCCATTTTCAATGTTGTATTTTCTTTAAATACTGATCCAAAACAACGTGTTGACTGGAATGTACATGGTTTCTTAACCCTCGTACGACATGACATGATACAGACTGGGGTCATTTTGGCCCCAGAGGCACATTTTTGATCATAGCCATACTGTGATTTATTCAATTCTTCAAAATGTTTATGCCTTTGTCAATAAACTTGTTCTTAATCATTGTTTAGTGTTTCTGTATCAATATGGACTTAAACATTTCAAGTCCTTTGGGCAAAAACACCTACAGTTGAAGTCGGAAGTTTACATACACCTTAGCCAAATACATTTAAACTCAGTTTTCACAATTCCTGACATTTAATCATAGCCATTAATTATTAATCATAATCATTAATCATAGTGATTTATACATAGAGGTGGAGGGAGACCTGTATCAGTGATTTATACATAGAGGTGGAGAGAGACCTGTATCAGTGATTTATACATAGAGGTGGAGAGAGACCTGTATCAGTGATTTATACATAGCCTCAGAGGTGGAGCGAGACCTGTATCAGTGATTTATACATAGAGGTGGAGAGAGACCTGTATCAGTGATTTATACATAGAGGTGGAGAGAGACCTGTATCAGTGATTTATACATAGAGGTGGAGAGAGACCTGTATCAGTGATTTATACATAGAGGTGGAGCGAGACCTGTATCAGTGATTTATACATAGAGGTGGAGCGAGACCTGTATCAGTGATTTATACATAGAGGTGGAGCGAGACCTGTATCAGTGATTTATACATAGAGGTGGAGAGAGACCTGTATCAGTGATTTATACATAGCCTCAGACTTGGAGGGGGACCTGTATCAGTGATTTATACATAGAGGTGGAGCGAGACCTGTATCAGTGATTTATACATAGAGGTGGAGCGAGACCTGTATCAGTGATTTATACATAGCCTCAGAGGTGGAGCGAGACCTGTATCAGTGATCTATACATAGCCTCAGAGGTGGAGCGAGACCTGTATCAGTGATCTATACATAGCCTCAGAGGTGGAGAGAGACCTGTATCAGTGATTTATACATAGAGGTGGAGCGAGACCTGTATCAGTGATTTATACATAGCCTCAGAGGTGGAGAGAGACCTGTATCAGTGATTTATACATAGCCTCAGAGGTGGATGGAGACCTGTATCAGTGATTTATACATAGAGGTGGAGCGAGACCTGTATCAGTGATCTATACATAGCCTCAGAGGTGGAGAGAGACCTGTATCAGTGATTTATACATAGAGGTGGAGCGAGACCTGTATCAGTGATTTATACATAGCCTCAGAGGTGGAGGGAGACCTGTATCAGTGATTTATACATAGCCTCCGAGGTGGAGCGAGACCTGTATCAGTGATTCTGACCAGATAGACGGATCATTTGCAAAGATGGAGCCCCTTATTTACTCACCTATGGTTATAACATGTACAAAATCTAAATTACCTTACATATGCTTAGTTGCAGTCAAAACAGCTCACAATAGCCTTTCAATGGTATGGTATACTCAGTAGAACTGTAATACAGAAACCAGCTACTGAATGCTACATTCTGTATTGGCATTCTCATATATTCCTATACACTGAACAAAAATATAAACGCAACATGTAAAGGTGCTATGTTTCAGGAGCTGAAGTAAAAGATCCCATAAGTGTTCCATATGCACAAAAAATCTTATTTCTCTCAAATGTTTACATCCCTGTTAGTGAGCATTTTTCCTTTGCCAAGATAATCCATCCACTTGACGGGTGTAGCATTATCAAGAAGCTGATTAAACAGAATGATCATTACACAGATGATGTAACAATAAAAAGCCATTCTAAAATGTGCAGTTTTATCACACAACACAAGGCCACAGATGCCTCATGTTTTGAGTGAGTGTGCAATTGGCATTCTGACTGCAGGAATGTCCACCAGAGCTGTTGCCAGAGAATGAAATGTTAATTTCTCTACCATAAACCGCCTCCAACGTCGTTTTTAGAGAATTTGGCAATACATTCAACTGGCCTCACAACCGCAGACCACATGTATGGCGTTGTGTGGGCGAGCAGTTTGCTGATGTCAACGTTGTGAACAGAGTGCCTCGTGGTGGCGGTGGGGTTATGGTATGGGCAGGCTACGGACAACGAACACAATTGCATTTTATCGATGGCAATTTGAATACACAGAGATGCTGTACGGTGACGAGATCCTGAGGCCCATTGTCGTGCCATTCATCCGCCTCCATCACCTCGTGTTTCAGCATGATGATGCACGGCCCCATGTCACAAGGATCTCTACACATTTCCTGGAAGCTGAAAATGTCCCAATTTTTCCGCGACCTGCATAATCACTAGACATGTCACCCATTGAGCATGTTTGGGATGCTCTGGATTGACGTGTATGACGTCAATCCCTCCGATATCCAGCAACTTCACACAGCAATTGAAGAGGAGTGGGACAACAATTCCACAGGCCACAATCAACAACCTGATCAACTCTATACTAAAGAGATGGGTTGCACATGGTGTTCACACCAGATACTGACAGGTTTTCTGATCCACACCCCTACGTTTTTTTTAAAGGTGCTGTATCTGTGACTAACAGATGCATATCTGTATTCCCAGTCATGTGAAATCCATAGATTAGGACCTAATTAATTTTTTCCTTATATGAACAGTAAAATCTTAGAAATTATTGCATGTTGCGTTCATATTTTTGGAAAGTATTCAGACCCCTTGACTTTTTTCACATTGTTACGTTACAGCCTCATTCTAAAATGGATTAAATCAAAAGAAATCCTCATCAATCTACAAACAATACCCCATAATGACAAAGTGAAAACAGGTTTTTAGAAATGTTTGCAAATGTATTGCATATTAAAAACAGAAATACCTTATTTAAACTAATTATCAAATGTTAATTGTCATTTTCTTTTTAAAACTCTATATAAAACTGGACCTTCTTTCAGAATAAAAATGGTATAGCCATGTGTCTCATGCCGGGTACATAATGGTACATAAAAACATATTTTTGGTATGTTATTACATGAACGGTTGAAGTTACATATTATTCATCAAAAAGGTTGTTACTCACCGGAACCGGAAATAAATTATTACATTATGCAGAAAAAGTTATTACATTAACCGGTTTTATTACATTTAAAATCAAAACGTATTACATTTAGAAAAGTTTTCAGTTTGTTTACCGACTGTTAAACTCATAGAAGTAGTAGAACAACAGGAAATTGACTGTCACAGAAGCCATCATGGCAGTGATGAGCCCTCTATCCAACTCTATGTCCGGGACCAAGAAGCTGATGAAGGTGGCATCCTTCCTCAACAAACATTTACATGATTGACAACCAACCATGTCATACAATATTATAATAACTGTCTACTGTACTGTGGAATACATTCAGATTTTTTAGTTTTTCAAATTAACAGACAAAGAATGACAGGCTGAGCTGTAATATTTTCAAACACAATTAAATGTGTATTTATTGTCTTTGAGCTTATTTACAACATGATGCTAATAATGTATTGACATTAAACCACAGTCTAATGTAGCATGTTATCCATATATATAGTCTAATGTAGCCTGCTATCCATATATAGTCTAATGTAGCATGTTATCCATATATATAGTCTAATGTAGCCTGTTATCCATATACAGTGGGGAGAACAAGTATTTGATACACTGCCGATTTTGCAGGTTTTCCTACTTACAAAGCATGTAGAGGTCTGTAATTTTTATCATAGGTACACTTCAACTGTGAGAGACGGAATCTAAAACAAAAAAACAGAAAATCACATTGTATGATTTTTAAATAAATAATTTGCATTTTATTGCATGACATGAGTATTTGATCACCTACCAACCAGTAAGAAATTCCGGCTCTCACAGACCTGTTAGTTTTTCTTTAAGAAGCCCTCCTGTTCTCCACTCATTACCTATATTAACTGCACCTGTTTGAACTCGTTACCTGTATAAAAGACACCTGTCCACACACTCAATCAAACAGACTCTAACCTCTCCACAATGGCCAAGACCAGAGAGCTGTGTAAGGACTTCAGGGATAAAATTGTAGAGCTGCACAAGGCTGGGGTGGGCTACAGGACAATAGGCAAGCAGCTTGGTGAGAAGGCAACAACTTTTGGCGCAATTATTTGAAAATGGAAGAAGTTCAAGATGATGGTCAATCTCCCTTGGTCTGGGGCACCATGCAAGATCTCACCTCGTGGGGCATCAATGATCATGAGGAAGGCGAGGGATCAGCCCAGAACTACACGCCAGGACCTGGTCAATGACCTGAAGAGAGCTGGGACCACAGTCTCAAAGAAAACCATTAGTAACACACTACGCTGTCATGGATTAAAATCCTGCAGCGCACGCAAGGTCCCCCTGCTCAAGCCAGCGCATGTCCAGGCCCGTCTGTTTGCCAATGACCATCTGGATGATCCAGAGGAGGAATGGGAGAAGGTCATGTGGTCTGATGAGACAAAAATAGAGCTTTTTGGTCTAAACTCCACTCGCCGTGTTTGGAGGAAGAAGAAGGATGAGTACAACCCCAAGAACACCATCCCAACCGTGAAGCATGGAGGTGGAAACATCATTCTTTGGGGATGCTTTTCTGCAAAGGGGACAGGACGACTGCACCGTATTTAGGGGAGGATGGATGGGGCCATGTATCGCGAGATCTTGGCCAACAACCTCCTTCCCTCAGTAAGAGCATTGAAGATGGGTCGTGGCTGGGTCTTCCAGCATGACAATGACCCGAAACACACAGCCAGGGCAACTAAGGAGTGGCTCCGTAAGAAGCATCTCAAGGTCCTGGAGTGGCCTAGCCAGTCTCCAGACTTGAACCCAATAGAAAATCTTTGGAGGGAGCTGAAAGTCCGTATTGCCCAGCGAAACCTGAAGGATCTGGAGAAGGTCTGTATGGAGGAGTGGGCCAAAATCCCTGCTGCAGTGTGTGCAAACCTGGTCAAGAACTACAGGAAACGTATGATCTCTGTAATTGCAAACAAAGGTTTCTGTACCAAATATTAAGTTCTGCTTTTCTGATGTATCAAATACTTATGTCATGCAATAAAATGCAAATTAATTACTTAAAAATCATACAATGTGATTTTCTGGATTTTTGTTTTAGATTCCGTCACTCACAGTTGAAGAGTACCTATGATAAAAATTACAGACTTCTACATGCTTTGTAAGTGGGAAAACCTGCAAAATCGGCAGTGTATCAAATACTTGTTCTCCCCACTATAGTCTAATGTTGCCTGTTATCCATGTATAGTCTAATGTTGCCTGTTATCCATATATAGTCGAATGTAGCCTGTTATCCATATATAGTCGAATGTATTCTGTTATCCATGTATAGTCTAATGTAGCCTGTTATCCATATATAGTCAAATGTAGCCTGTTATCCATATATAGTCTAATGTAGCATGTTATCCATATATATAGTCTAATGTAGCCTGCTATCCATGTATAGTCTAATGTAGCCTGCTATCCATGTATAGTCTAATGTAGCATGTTATCCATATACAGTCTAATGTAGCCTGTTATCCATGTATAGTCTAATGTAGCCTGCTATCCATGTATAGTCGAATGTAGCATGTTATCCATATACAGTCTAATGTAGCCTGTTATCCATGTATAGTCTAATGTAGCCTACTATCCATGTATAGTCTAATGTAGCCTGTTATCCATATATAGTCTAATGTAGCCTGTTGTCCGTATATAGTCTAATGTAGCCTGTTATCCATATATAGTCTAATGTAGCATGTTGTCCGTATATAGTCTAATGTAGCATGTTGTCCATGTCACAACCCAGCATCACTGTGTCTCATGTTAATACTCAAAATAGCATGCACAAGTCTTGTACTTGAAACCACAACATTCAAATCATGGATGTTGAATAGGAAATGAACTACTTTAAAATGGAGATAGCCCTAAATGACGCTGCCCATGCTGTCACAGTAACATGTTTTTCTGCACTTAAAATACATATAAAATATTAACCCAAAATACATGAAACCACCATCCAAATATCTTACAAAGAGATTCACATGCAAAGCATAATTCACACTCAAATGCTTTATGTCGGTCTACAGTATGTATACCTAGGCTAACAGAAAAACAAAACACTATTATAAAAACATTGTCATGCCTGGCAGAAGTTTGAATTGTCATGCCCTGCAGAAGTTTGAATTGTCATGCCCGGCAGAAGTCTGATGACTAGAAACCAATATTAATGAAAAGATAGACAGTATCAAGCATTCTTACAGTGTGAGGAGAGAGAGGGGAGGTGAGCTTACTGTCCAAGCAGAGAATGAAACAGAAGGGTATGAGTTCTGTGGTTGACACCAACTAGATGTACCGAGGGGCTGAAAGGTGACGCAGAGCTGACTTCCTGTCTTCATGATGCCTCTTCCTGGCAACCAACACGTCAGTGAAGGGCTTTAAGAAAGGCGTGAACATCTTAATGAGGAGAGAGAGGGGCTTTACAATAGATGTCTGTCTTGTATGTCATAGGCTACTTGTATTTCTTCATTGGTGGCTACATAGACTACAATATGGAGAGGAGAGGCTTGAGAAACACTAGTGGTGGTGGTGGAGGTGTTCATTCAACAAACTTGTTGGTAAAACTGTATTTGGTTTTTATAACACTGTTATACATAGCCTTTCTGAATAATGACACTATATCTGTTTTGATAAACTGTATTTTATTATGAATTAATACAACTGATTGACATAATACAAGTAATTTGTACACCCAGTACATACTGAGAGGATACAGACAGATTGTTGTTTTACGTTGATGCTCTCAAACAGTCATTCTGTTCTCCTCCTATTGTCACTTTAGTCAACTTCAATTGTATTAGTCCACTGAACATACATGTATTAGTCCACTGAACATACATGTATTAGTCCACGGAACATACATGTATTAGTCCACTGAACATACATGTATTAGTCCACTGAACATACATGTATTAGTCCACTGAACATACATGTATTAGTCCACTGAACATACATGTATTAGTCCACTGAACATCCATGTATTAGTCCACTGAACATCCATGTATTAGTCCACTGAACCTACATGTATTATTCCACTGAACATACATGTATTAGTCCAGTGTACAAAACATTAGAAACCAAAACAGACTGACCAGGTGAATCCAGGTGAAAGCTATGATCCCTTATTGATGTCACTTGTTAAATCTACTTCAATCAGTGTAGATGAAGGGGAGGAGACAGGTTAAAGAAGGATTTCTAAGCCTTGTGTGCCATTCAGACGGTGAATGGGCAAGACAGAAGATTTAAGTGCCTTTGAACGGGGTATGGTAGTAGGTGCCAGGTGCACCGGTTTGTGTCAAGAACTGCAACGCTCCTGGAATTTTCACTCTCAATAGTTTTTAGTGTGTATCAAGCATGGCCCACCACCCAAAGGACATCAAGCCAACTTGACACAACTGTGGAAAGCATTGGAATCAACATGGGCCAGCATCCCTGTGGAACACTTTCGACACCTTGTAGTACATGCCTTGAAGAATTTATGCTTTTCTGTGGGCAAAAGGGGGCGGTGCAACTCAATATTAGGAAGGTGTTCTTAATGTTTGCTATACTCAGTGTACACGTATAAAATTACTGAACTGAATGAACCTCGTTCCAATATCCACAGAAGCACACTGCTTGCTTCATTTAAGGTGGTGTAGTAATATGTTAGAACACCCCATGGACACTGGGGGCGTGCCACGTCATTGACTGTGCAGTCGGGCATCAGATTGCTATATCATGATTGGGTTAGCTGATATCTTAAACATAAACACCTATCCAGGTGTTGTGAGAGCAGGCAGGTGACTGCAATGTAGTCTGCCTGGAACATGCCCTATATTCAATTAAAAGGCTTTATTTATTTATCCCCTGTAAGGGTAATTACTAGGCACACTATGGCATCAGGCTGGCAGTGAGTCACACAGTGACATCACAAGGGGTCACACATTCAGGTCACATGTCCAGTCACATGACCATGCATACACACACACACACACACACACACACACACACACACACACACACACTAAAACACTTGATAACAACAGATGTCAGCCCTTAGTGTCTACAACATGGTCACCATAGAGGGGGTTCCCTGGGAAAAGATCCCTTCAAGGTTCTAATGATGATGTCATTTCCATGTTTCGCAGCGAGACTGAGGAAGAGAGGGATGGAAATCAGAGGTGCACTCTTCACTTTGATTGACACTTCACACACTCATTCTATATGTCCAGTGTTCTGTCTGATCTGTGATCTGTGCCAGAGGACCATAAAAGGGGTGAGCCCCCCCCCCACTGTTCTTCTAAAGTAGGGACACGGTCCCTCATCCTCTTCCTTAATCTTCATCATTCTCCTCCCTCTCTCATATCTGGTCGCAGCGTGGTGATCAGGGTGGTCAGGGTTGCCATGGTTTTCTGTCTCTTCCTCTTTGGTCAGGCTTGTGTTTGAAGCGACAATTGTCACCATAGAAACAGCCGGTGGTCCTCCAGAAGAAACACTCATCACCATTGATGGGAGCCATCCTCGCAGGCCTGGTGGGTGGGGTGGGGTGGGGTAGAGACAGGGCGTATGAAAACACCTGCATGCCTGTGCTCCTTACATCATTTGTCTGTCATTTTGTACATTTCAAAAGTTTATATGAGTTGATTAGTAACACTTTAGAATAACTCATAGTGATGTTTTGACAGACAGATGGATGTCCTTACCCTGTGGAGGCGCACTGGGAGTCTGAGGATGTGTTGAGGCCTATAGGGTTGGTCCTGTGAGGAGAGGTAGGGGTTCTCTGCATCCAGCGGTCTGGGTACCTGATCACCAGCCTGGTGTTCTCCAGCTCCACCCCCTGGACAGGAAGACAAACAGCAGGCACATTCCAAATACAATGGAACCAATAGCATAGTCCCAAAAGTACAATGGAACTAATAGCATGGTGTTGGGTTTTATTATCAGCACAAAAGCTTGTTTTTCCCTTTGGAGCCAGAAAGGTGTTGAATCGTTGTACTTTTCTCTCTGTGTTGGACAAGGGTGATACTATTTATGTGCAAGCCTCAAGCTCTACACTGAAGGCTCTTGACTCTGTCATGCAGAGACGTCTAACTCTCCATTGTGATCTCTACAGTGCTGTCAGGTGGACATCAGTAGCAACATGCAGACTCAAACACTGGTACATTCTTATTCAGAAGACCATTTAAGGAAAACTGCCATTTTATCTCTCCTCTCTCCTAGTAGGAAATGAGAACACATACAAGCTCAGATCTCAATCTTGTTTCATGCCAACAGTCCCTACAATGAGAGACCAGCATGAAAAAAGGTCCTTTCATTATTCAGCCCTTTGATCTTGGAATGTCCTCCAAGCCAACTTAACTCCAGGACCTGATAGATATGAGCATGTGGTTGAGACATGTAGCTGTTTCTAGTTGTCATTGGCTTATAAATAATTGAAAGCACATCTCACATAGTTGAAGGCATTGACAGCATCGTGTTTCCTCCCACCACTCACCTGGAGCCTCTCCAAGGCACGAGCGGCCATGTTGGCATTCTTGAAGTTGACGAAGGCACAGAATCTCTCATGTAGAACTCTGATACTCTCTATCTCACCACACCTACAGTACACAACATAGAATTAGAATGTAGAACTCTGATACTCTCACCACACCTACAGTACAGAAAATAGAACTAATAGAACTCTAATTCTCTCTCTCACCACACTTACAGTACAGAACATAGATTTAGAATGTAAAAGAATAATGATTCTCATTCCAACTCAGCAAACATATATTAGAATGGTGGACCAGCGGCCATTTTGAGTGAACCATTTAAAGTGTTAATGTTATAGAGATCTATAGATATAGAACTAACTAGTGGAGATATAGATAGAGAGAACTAAAAAACTGTGGAGATGGAGATATAGAGGTGTAGATATAGAACTAAAACAGTGGAGATGGAGATATATATATATATATATATATATATATATAGAGGTGTAGATATAGAACTAAAACAGTGGAGATGGAGATATAGAGGTGCAGATATAGAACTAAAACAGTGGAGATTGAGATATAGAGGTGCAGATATAGAACTAAAACAGTGGAGATGGAGATATATATAGAGGTGCAGATATAGAACTAAAACAGTGGAGATGGAGATATATATATATATATATATATATATATAGAGGTGCAGATATAGAACTAAAACAGTGGAGATGGAGATATATAGAGAGGTGCAGATATAGAACTAAAACAGTGGAGATGGAGATATAGAGGTGCAGATATAGAACTAAAACAGATAGAAATGGGGCATGGTGGTCATACGTTTTGAAGAGGTCCCAAATGTGCTTCTCAGTGAGGTCCACGGTAACGTTCCCCACCCAGAGAGAGGGACAGGGGGACCTGATGACGAGAGGAGGGAGGGGACCATGGAGAAAAACACATTAATTAAAACAACATTATAACAACATTATGGTTGCAACCTAAATGGTACCCTATTCCCTACATAGTTCATTACTTTTGGTTGAAAGAAGTGCACAATATAGGGAACAGGGCAGGGTTTCCGTTAGCCAGTAATAGCCGGCTTTTGGCCAATAAAAAAATTTGAAAAGCCAATTGTCCGGGAGAAGAAGAAAAAATCCCATTGTGAAATAATGTTTTTAGCCTCCACTGATAGAAATACCAGTGGATCTAAATACATCTGGCTGGTCATGCTCTTCACTGACAGAAATACCAGTGGATCTAAATACATCTGACTGGTCATGCTCTTCACTGACAGAAATACCAGTGGATCTAAATACATCTGACTGGTCATGCTCTTCACTGACAGAAATACCAGTGGATCTAAATACATCTGACTGGTCATGCTCTTCACTGACAGAAATACCAGTGGATCTAAATACATCTGACTGGTCATGCTCTTCACTGACAGAAATACCAGTGGATCTAAATACATCTGACTGGTCATGCTCTTCACTGACAGAAATACCAGTGGATCTAAATACATCTGACTGGTCATGCTCTTCACTGACAGAAATACCAGTGGATCTAAATACATCTGACTGGTCATGCTCTTTACTGATGCAGCTACAGCAACTCAAACAGCAAACACAGGCAACAGGAGGCCGGCTTCATCAGGGTCACACACCACTTTGCAATAAGATGGAGGCATTATGGATTTTGAAAACATATATTTAATTGTTTGAAACCTGAACATTTAAATCAGGGTTTGGAACCAAAAATAATTGTCCAATCGTTTCGTTCGGACCAGAACCATTATATATTTATTTCATTCAAAAGCAAAATAATGAACCGGTTCAAACATAACAAAAGTAACGGTTTGTATCTTTCTGTTCTGTTCCTTTTTAAACCTCAAATCTATTTTAGTTTTTACATTTAGCTCAACATTAAATGACTTCACCAATGGATAGAGCAGCTTGCTATGGAGCGGCAAGATATGTACGTGCTTTGGACAGACAAGTGTAGGATGAGAGATGAGACACTGGAGAGAAGGTTGCTGGCCATAAAGCGCTGGGCATGTTGTTGTTATGACATGCATTTTCTGAATTAGGTCCACAGAATCATACCTGAAGAGGAGCAGCTTCTACGAAGGAATTTTTAATGTCTTTGAACTTCAGAGAGTTGGCTTAACTAACGTTGGATCAGAGTTAGCACGTGATCATGACTCTCAGTTCCATTACAGTAAACTATGAAACTGCCCCTACCCTACCTATTTGCTTGTAAATATCCTTTGCTATTTTTTATTAAACATGTGATATGTTTTATTGCCTCTCTTACCCCTTTTCCACCAAAAAAGAACTGGTTCGGAACTGGTGCTGGTTCAAAGTGGGTTCAAAGTTGATTCAACTTGGGAACCTTCTCAGAACCTGTTTGTTTTTCCACTGACTAGAGAGCCCAGCGAACGACGTCGTTACGTCACTGTGTACGTCGCCATACATCTTAGCTTTCCCAGAAACGCTTGCGCCAACTTCAAGCATAACAATGGCGGACTACATGGTCTTTCTGCAAATGTTTCTCCTGGCTTTGAGATCCTATATTGGGGTCAGAAGAAGACGTTTAGAACATCTACTAGCGCTGTGTTTTTAGCAATGGCGGTCACAACCTTTCCCGTCGTGTTGTTGGCCACGATAACCCCGCCCCCAGCCCCCGACGTAAGCATGACGTGGTAAAAGAACGGTTCTAGTCCAGCAAAGAGTTGGTGCCGCTTTGGAACCAATTTTCCTGGCCGAGAACCGGTTCTTTGGCTGTCGAAACACAAAGAACTGGTTCACGAGTAGGCACCGGCTCCGAACCGGATCTCAAAATGCTTTGGTGGAAAAGGGGTTTCTCAATCTGAATACACATAATGCTGCCTAGAGTTTGAGAGCTAGACCAGAGCTAGCTAGCTAACAAGCTTGTGTGTGCAGAGCAGCACCAGAATTAAAATACAAAAATGTTTATAGTGCTGTAGTATCATTAACTAGCATCGAAAAGGATAATTCGTTCTTCTCTAATAAAAATCTCTCTCCCTAATTTTCTGAACCAAGCGTGTAAAGTCAGTAGCTACAGTAGACTAGGCTTCAGAGGGAGGGGCAGGTGGCCTACACACACACACAGGCAAAGATGTTTAGCTGGCAGGCAGACACTAGATTCAGTTTCTGAGTGACAGAGTGAGGGCTTTGCATAGGCGCTTTGTTGCATTTTTGGTGGGACTGGAAAAAAATGTACGTTACTAACCGGTTCCCATGCTTTTAAAATAACGGTTCTGTTCCGGAACAGTATAAATCACCTTCGTTCTCGGTTCTGGTTCTGTTCCCCTACCGGTTGCAACTCCTGGTTTTACTACACACAATTAGCCATGTCTTACCTTGCGTCAAAGTAGCCTAGCTAAAATCAGACCATATCCGTGGAGGCTATTCTTTTATATAAACGTTCTTTCATTGTCCAGTAGCCGAAGACACAATCCTAGTCATATTAGCAACCCATGCTAGTTGTTGCATATTAGATGTCCCCTCTTTCAACATTTCTAACGGATATTTTCATCTCTGTCACATGAAACCGCTCGCATGTGCGGTGCCCTTTTGTGTTTTTCCGCTAATTGCATTATGAAACAAACATTCACACATAACCTACTGCCTTGTGTGCATTTCTGCACTTACAATGTGAAGAAATAATAGTTGATCAACATTTTAAGCTAAACGTTCTGATCTACATCAGACTCATTACTTATTGTTATGTAGCCTAGTCCTACTGGTTGTATGGATTTGGGATCTATCTTCCCACAACTGTCCCAGAGTCTGTTTGGAAAAGGCTATTTATTTCTCAACAAGTTGACCGATAAAACAGGTAAACCTTTCTACTATGGAGGATAGTAGATTAACATAGGCTAGTGATTTTGCTGCTTGTTGCTCATCTTGTTAGCAGAGGAAAAGGAAATGTGGAAAGTTATTCTAACATCTTCAAAGTGCTCATCAGAATTCGGTAAGAAGGACCGCACATCGTTGCATCCTCGACTTGCATGTTCTGTTAATATGAATTACCATAATTGAAATGTTATTTCTGTCATTCTGAGCACCGTGGGTGGACGCCCTGATCAGGTTACACACCCAATGTGTATGGGTCTGGTAAATTTCTCAAATGTCCGGAAAATTTAAATGCTTCCGCGCAAATGTCCAGCGCCATATTTTCTTAACGGAAAGCCATTTGGGACATTCTATATCTTCTCCAACTGATGTATTTGGATGTGAAATAACAAAAAAAAAAGTGGACAAAGCTGATCTCAAATGAGGAGATAACCTTAGAGTTACAGATTCATGTTAGCTCCCGGAGCTCAGCGGGATACCATGGTCTAGAGTCACACTAGCAGAGTTAAACATACTCACCCAGTAGAGTCCAGAGGGGAGGAGAGATCCACCACTGGAGAAGGAAGAGGAACATTTTCACTTTTCTATTAAACATTGTAGTGAAACCTCACAATAAATCAATGTTAGGTGTACAATATGTATTTCTGTATTGTTGTATTTTTTGGGGGTAAATCAGAAATCAAACTCCTCTAAATGCTATAATGTCTATAATGGCTCTGTTCTGGGGATGAGCCTTGACACTCTAGAGAAGGATCCCGGCCAAACTGATGGCCATCATGGACAACGTCGCCCACCCTCTGCATGCCATGGTTATGATGCAGAGGAGCACCTTCAGTCACAGACTTATCCCACCACGGTGCGCCAGAGAGCCCTACAGGAGGTCCTTCCTGCCGCCGGCTATTAGACTATTTAATGCCTCACCGGGGTGCCATGCCGTCACAGACATAGACCTGGAACTGTTGGGGTGTTAGGACCTAGTTTGACAATTATGCATCCATCCGTGAGTAACTCTGGTCTGTAATCACTCATTCACTCAGGACTTATTTATTAATTCAGGTCTGTATATTCATGTACAGTTGTTATATAATATCACATGCAATATTGTAAGTCATTCTTGGACTGAACTTACTTAGTCATTCACTCACGAATGCATATTAGCATCCTGTCAGTTTTTTTTCTTCATTGCTTTTAGTATATTGAATGTGCAATACGTGCATTTATCTGTAATTAAACCCTGCGCACTAAGGACTGTATTTTAAGGGAATTACTATTATTACCTTAAATTATATCATACGCACATTTAGCTATTTAAGTATCTCTTCCTGTCATTTACCTGTACAGTTTATGTAACCATGCAAATATTCACTTACCTGTAAATTTAACTGTATATTAAGTAAACTATTATTACCCTCACTTATATCATATGCACTTTTAGCTATTTAAGTATTTCTCTGCCATCGACCTGTATAGTATAGTTAACCATGCAAATACTCCTTATTTATCTATATCAACTTGCAATATTTGTATAATTTTTTTTTCACCTAACACTCTGTAACAATGTATAGTGTACATATTCAGCCATCCACCCCATACTATGCAATGTCTTTTCATAGCTTTTTTGCACTCGAGACTTCTTGTATTTTTATACTTTTTCATACTGCCGCTCTATGTATCGTGTATCTGTCTTGTGTATTTTCTTTCTGGCACTTTGTACCTGCACTGTGTTTTTTCGTAGCTGCTTGATGAAGAAATTTCCCCTCAGGGATCAATAAAGTACATATCTATCTACTGTCGTGGCCAAAAGTTTTGAGAATGACACAAGTATTGGTCTCCACAAAGTTTGCTGTCTCAGTGTTGATGATGGCAATTGCATATACTCCAGAATGTCATGAAGAGTGATCAGATGAATTGCAATTAATTGCAGTCCTTCTTTGCCATGAAAATGAACTTAATCCCAAAAAAACATTTCCACTGAATTTCAGTCCTGCCACAAAAGGACCAGCTGCCATGGTGTCAGTGATTGTCTCGTTAACACAGGTAGAAGTGTTGACGAGGACAAGGCTGGAGATCACTCTGTCATGCTGATTGAGTCAGAATAACAGACTGGAAGCTTTAAAAGGAGGGTGGTGCTTGAAATCATTGTTCTTCCTCTGTCAACCATGGTTACCTGCAAGGAAACACGTGCCGTCCTCATTGCTTTGCACAAAAAGGGCTTCACAGGCAAGGATATTGCTGCTGGTAAGATTGCACCTAAATCAACCATTTATTGGATCATCAAGAACTTCAAGGAGAGCGGTTCAATTGTTGTGAAGAAGGCGTCAGGCAGCCCAAGAAAGTCCTGCAAGTGCCAGGACCGTCTCCTAAAGTTGATTCAGCCGCGAGATCGGGGTGGTGACCAGTGCAGAGCTTGCTCAGGAATGGCAGCACAACTTCTGACAAAACTCCAAGCATTGATTATGCAAGAATGGCCTGCCATCAGTCAGGATGTGGCCCAGAAGTTAATTGACAGCATGCCAGGGCAGATTGCAGAAGTCTTGAAAAAGAAGGGTCAACACTGCAAGTATTGACTCTTTGCATAAACTGAATGTCATTGTCAATGAAAGCCTTTGACACTTATGGAATACTTGTAATTATGCTTCATTGTACCATAGTAACTACTGACATAAAGATCTAAGAACACTGAAGCAGCAAACTTTGTGGAGAACAATCCTTGTGTCATTCTATAACCTTTGTGGTGGAGTCTGGTAGTGCAGCCTGTCTATACTATGCCCCCTGTGGTGGAGTCTGATAGTGCATCCTGTCTATACTATGCCCCCTGTGGTAGAGTCTGGTAGTGCATCCTGTCTATACTATGCCCCCTGTGGTGGGATCTGGTAGTGCAGTCTGTCCCTATACCTCTGGCAGCCTCAGCGGAGCCGAGAGCAGCCTGCACCGTGGTAAAGTTCTCCAGCAGCAGCACACTCTGCCCCTCCTCAAAACCTAGATCCTACGAGAGAGAGAGAGAATTGATAAACTGATAGAGCAGATCTCAGAAAAATAACAGAAAATACAAAGAAGCAGACAAGTTCACCAATCAACACCAGTTATCCAATAACACAAGACTAGAGCCTAACCCCTGACCCCCTAACCCTAACTCTCACCATGAGCTGCAGGACCTTGCAGTTGAAGAGCTCAGTGGAGGCCTCCTCACAGTCCTGATCCAGCTTCAACACCTGCTGCATGGCCCTCTCTGCCTCACCATACCGCTGGAGAGAGAAGTCGGGGAGATGGAGAGAGTCAGATTTCATAGACAGACAGACAGACAGACAGACATAGCAATGTCCACGTTGACAGTAGAGAGCTCAGACACTGACCTTCAACCCCATCAGTGCACTCCCTTTGCGGAAATATCCCTTTGGCCAATCAGGAGCGAGCTGGATGGACTTCTGAGCATCTGATAGGGCAGAGGGGTAGAGCTCCAGACACCAGTAGCAGTATGAACGATTCCCAAAGAACCTGAGAGAAAGACAGAGAGAAAGACACAGAGAGAGACAGAGATAGAGAGAGAGAGAGCTGTCATCAAGGCAAAGGGTGGCTACCTTGAATAATCTCAAATATAAAATATATTTAGATTTGTTTAACACTTTTTTGGTTACTACATGATTCCAGATGTGTTATTTCATAGTGTTGATGTATTCACTATTATTCTACAATGTAGAAAATAGTAAAAATAATAAATCCCTTGAATGAGTAGGTGTGTCCAAACTTTTGACTGGTACTGTAAGTTGACAGGTCTAATTTCAGGTCAGAGAGCATAGTGGTGTGATATGTTGTGTTTAGGGTCAGAGGTCAAGCTTTAAGGTGCTGTGTACCTGTGGTCTTTGGGGTCACAGTGGATAGCCTCAGAGAACATGTCCACAGCCTGAGAGTACTGACCCTGCTTAAACAGCTGAATACCCTTCTCTGGAGGAGAACACACACATACTGTGTTAAACTGGGGTCATTTCAGTGAATAGAAATAATAATTCTGAGACAATTGTGTTAATGTCACCTGTTAGTGAAGCTCCCTTCCTCTTCACAGGGGCTGAGCTCTCCACCTGAAATGAGATAGCTAAGTTAACACTGCCTCTGTGTGTGTGTGTTTTTCTGTGTGTGTGTGTCCAGCCCCCCCACCTCGCTGGTCCTAGCCTCATTCTCCTTGTTCTCTCTGGAGGCATGGCCTGCTCTGCTCCTGGCTTTGGGTCTGATGTGACTGGCAGCGTTGGCCACAAACGCACTGCGGACGTCCCACTCTGGCTCCTAGAGAAGGACAAGAATATAATCACATTAAAGGGATTTAGGAAATCAAAATGGCACCTTTATAGTGCACTTCTTTTGACCAGGGCCCGAATGCCACCCTATTACCTCCATAATGCACTTCTTTTGACCAGGGCCCGAATGCCACCCTATTACCTCCATAATGCACTTCTTTTGACCAGGGCCCGAATGCCACCCTATTCCCTCCATAGTGCACTTCTTTTGACCAGGGCCCGAATGCCACCCTATTACCTCCATAATGCACTTCTTTTGACCAGGGCCCATAGAGTCATATACTGTAGCTCTGGTCAGAAGTAGTGCATTATTGAGGGAATAGGCTGCCATTTGGGACACAAACATGTCCTTCCTTCCTTCCTTCCTTCCTTCCTTCCTTCCTTCCTTCCTTCCTTCCTTCCTTCCTTCCTTCCTTCCTTCCTTCCTTCCTTCCCTGCCCTCCTCCTCCCTCCCTCTCCTACCTCTTCTGGGGTCCTGACAGGGGGCTGGTGGTTGCTCTTGTTCCCAGACACAGTGAGAGGAGGCGTGGTCTTGGCAGGAAGTACTACCCTCTCTACCTCCCTCTCATCCTCCTCCTCCTCCTCCTCCTCTCTTTCACTCTCAGACTCCGACGCTGCTTCTCCTCCCTCCTCCTGCTCAGCATCCCCACTCTTCTCCTCCTCCTTCTCCAGTTTCTTTCGTTCTTTCTGTCTCTGCAAAGAGAGAATAGTAAAGGTGTGTTGAGGGACGGTAAGGAGGACAGGTGTGTGACAGGTGGACCAGGTGTGACCAGGAGAAACAAAGAGTAAAGGTGTGTTGAGGAAGGGTAAGGAGGACAGGTGTGTGACAGGTGGACCAGGTGTGACCAGGAGAAACAAAGAGTAAAGGTGTGTTGAGGGACGGTAAGGAGGACAGGTGTGTGACAGGTGGACCAGGTGTGAGCAGGAGAAACAAAGAGTAAAGGTGTGTTGAGGGAGGGTAAGGAGGACAGGTGTGTGACAGGTGGACCAGGTGTGAGCAGGAGAAACAAAGAGTAAAGGTGTGTTGAGGGACGGTAAGGAGGACAGGTGTGTGACAGGTACACCAGGTGTGACCAGGAGAAACAAAGAGATGTCATTGGTTTCTTCTTCCTTTGGTGTAATACCAAAAAACTACTCCCATTACGTCATTAATTCTTAACATTAATTACACAGCCATTTCTAAATGACTATGTAGCAACAACGTTGTTACTGTAGTAATTACAGTGTTATTACAAGTTGCACAGGGATACGAGCGACTTATTGTGAAGTGTTACCATGTTGATTATGATGTGGTGTACAGTGCATTCGGAAAGTATTCAGACCCCTTGACTTTTTCCACATTTTGTTACATTACAGCCTTATTCTAAAAATGATTAAATCGTTTTTTCCCCTCATCAATTTACACACAACACCCCATAATGACAAGGGGAAAACTGTTTTTTTAGAAATGTTCTGCAAATGTAAAAAAAAAAAAAAAAGAAATATAAGTGTTCAGACCCTTTACTCAGTACTTTGTTGAAGCACCTTTGGCAGCGATTACAGCCTCAAGTCTTCTTGGGTATGACGCTGCAAGCTTGGCACACCTGTATTTGGGGAGTTTCTCCCGGTCTTCTCTGCAGATCCTCTCAAGCGCTGTCAGGTTGGATGGGGAGCGTCGCTGCACAGCTATTTTCAGTGCACAGCTATTGTCAGGTCTCTCCAGAGATCAGGTTTCAAGTCCGGGCTCTGGCTGGGCCACTCAAGGACATTCAGAGACTTGTCCCGAAGCCACTCCTGCATTGTCTTGGCTGTGTGCTTAGGGTTGTTGTCCTGTTGGAAGGTGAACCTTCACCCCAGTCTGAGGTCCTGAGCGCTCTGGAGGATATCTCTGTACTTTGCTCCGTTCATCTTTCCCTCGATCCTGACTAGTCTCCCAGATCCTACCGCTGAAATTCATCCCCAAAGCATGATGCTACCACCACCATGCTTCACTGGAGGGATGGTGCCTGGTTTCCTCCAGGTCAAATAGTTCAATCTTGGTTTCATCAAACCAGAGAATCTTGTTTCTCATTGTCAGAGTCCTTTAGGTGCCTTTTGGCAAACTCCTAACTCCAAGCAGGCTGTCACGTGCCTTTTACTGAGGAGTGGCTTTCGTCTGGCCACTCTACCATAAAGACCTGATTGGTGGATTTCTGCAGATATGGGAGAACCTTACAGAAGGACAACTATCTACACAGAGGAACTCTGGAGCTCTGTCAGAGTGACCATCGGGTTCTTGGTCACCTCCCTGACCAAGGCCCTTCTTCCCAGATTGCTCAGTTTGGCCGGGTGGCCAGCTCTAGGAAGAGTCTTGGTGGCTCCAAACTTCTTCCATTTAAGAATGATGGAGGCCACTGTGTTCTTGGTACCCTTCCCCAGATCTGTGCCTGAAGACTTGAAGACTTTCTGAATGCACTGTAGATGTGACATAGTACAGGTGTGTGTATGTTCTACTCACCTTTCTCTTAGCCCTTCGTTTCTCTGCTCTCCTTCTGGTCTTCTCCTCCTCACTCAACTCCTTCTCCCCACTCAGGACCTCTCCACGCACAACTGGAACTCCAACTCCTCCTCCTCCTCCTCCTCCTCCTCCTCCCTCCATCTCCTCCTGCTCACCTGGCCCATCTAGAAACACGCACAACCAGAGTGAACATAAATGAACCAAAGACAATACATCCGTCCTCCTCCTCCTCCTCCTCAAACTTCTTTCTCCTCCTCCTCTTCCTTCCTCCTCTTAATCTTCGTCCTCATCTTCCTCCTCCTCCTCCTCCCCCTCTCTCAATGAGAATAAATAATGGAAGAGGAGGAGTAAGATGTGTAAGAGGAGGAAGAAGAGGAGGAAGAGGTGAAAGAGGAGGAGGAGGAGGAGATGTAAGAGGAGGATGAGGAGGAAGAGGAGTAATAGGAGGAGTAAGAAGTGTAAGAGGAGGAGGAAGAGTTGTAAGAGGAGGATGAGGAAGAGGAGGATGCGGTGTAAGAGGAGGATGAGGAAGAGGAGGAAGAGGTGTAAGAGGAGGAGGAGGTGGAAGACGGGTAAGAGGAGTAAGACGGTAAGAGGAAGAGGAGTAAGACGGGTAAGAGGAAGAGGAGTAAGACTGGTAAGAGGAGGAAGAAGATGAGTAAGAGGGTAAGAGGAGTAAGACGGTAAGAGGAAGAGGAGTAAGACTGGTAAGAGGAGGAAGAAGATGAGTAAGAGGAGGAGGAGACGCAGCAGCCTGATATATCCCATCCATGTTTAAATGGATTCTGATTATCTCCAGAGATACAACATCCTGAAAAATAGGTACACCTTGCTAGTACCGGGTTGGACCCCCTTTTTCCTTCAGAACTGCCTTAATTCTTCGTGGCATAGATTCAACAAGGTGCTGGAAACATTCCTCAGAGATGTTGGTCCATATTGACATTATAGCATCAGTTGCTGCAGATTTGTTGGCTGCACATCCATGATGTGAATCTCCCGTTCC
>CM042394.1:16949604-17032104 GCA_023634145.1 Thymallus thymallus | reverse complement strand
TGTTGTCAGCCTACTGTGGAAGTGTGTAACATTACAGGTGTCTACATACAAGGGTTCATTATGTGTTTCACAGAAGTGTGTATTGACATTTTGTTAAATGCAGTTAGTCCTGTGTGGATCAGTCGGTAGAGCATTGCACAACGATTGCAGGTTCAATTCCCGCTGGGGCCACGCATACGTAAAATCTATGCACGCATTACTAAATTGCTTTGGATAAAAGCCTCTGCTAAATGCCACATATGCATGTATTATAGTTAGTCTACTAGAGTGTATCTTGGTCCAGTAGAGTATCTTGAGCAGTGTAAGTTAGTGACTGTAATAGCCCTAGCTACACACTAGTCCTCTGTGGCCTTGGCTTATAGAAGAAGTGGCCTGAATTCACCACCACAACACCCTCGAGACAAGACTAAACCAGGAAATAGAAGGCCTTAAGAATTAAACAAGAGTCTGGGAATTACTGGTGACTGCGTTCTATTGGAATTAGTCATCAAATTGTTCTCGTACATTTAAAGTAGGTTTCATTCCAGAGTTAATGTAATAATATTTGCAACCTATTTTATCCAAAGCGACTTACAGTCATGCATGCATACATTATACATATTGGTGGTCCCGGGAATTGAACCTACTACCCTGGAATTACAGGCACCATGTTCTACCATCTGAGCTACAAAGGACCAGTTCTGTTCCACAGAACACACCCTCGAGCCAAGAGGCCTGTGTCCCCGGAGCTATGTGCACTGCACCATGTCTTGTAATCATAATGGAAACAAAGTCTCAGATTCCAATGTGGCGTGTAGGCATGTACGCACATGCAAATAGAGCATTGAGACAGAAAAGCCTAAACAAAGGATTGAAGTAGATACACACTGATTATGTGAGTGAGAGAGAGAGCAAACAGAACGAAAGCAAATATACCTTATTTAAAAAGAGGCAATCTGCAGTTCCTAGATACATTTTTTAAATTAATGATATTTACCCGTTGATCCTTGAAGAATGTAATTGATAAATGTCTCATGAGCTTAGTTCAACTGTCGTACCGCATCAGAACCCAAAATGCAACATTTTATAGGAACGTACATGACTGACATTAACAAAATAATATCACGCCCATTTGTGATCACAATAGGCATAGGGGCATTTTAACTTCTTAGTCGAGCCGAGCCGATAAATCGATAAACACTCCACAGCTGTTGTCAGATTAAAGGTGTCCCGCGGTTGACGTAAGAGACATAGATAGGCTACATTTATGAGTTCAGTAACTTTAGTGGCCGCGCAGTAACTTTTACTTACCGCCTCCAATACCCAGCAGTCTGCAAATGTCTCTTGTGAACTTCATCAGTTCGACCATCCAGCATTATCAACTCGAATAGAAAATATACAAAACACTGAAAGTATATGACTTTTAAAAGTAGATAAAATGACCATACAGTATTGACAGCGGTTAAAGGCCGGGTGAATCGATCTGTTTGTTCACCTGCCTTTATCTGCGCCGTTTCCTGAATGCGGTCGAGCTACTTCTGACTCTCGGAAATGATCAAGCTATCCGACCGACAGATTGTATGCGCCACTACACAAGGCTTTACGGGCGCTCTCTCGTCCAAATCCGAGTTCCACCTGATACCGGGTTCATAAGTGTATCGGCGCATGCAAAAGTGTGAATAGCTCGTATAGCTTGACCGAGGTATGACTACGCGATACAACGTTTCCTGCACGTTGGCATGTCTGCCTGCCACGGCGCCTCTTGCCAAAGTAATAATGAAACTCAGAAAACATCTGAAGTTGAATAAATTAAATCTGAAACTTAAAATGACCAGAGGATTGTGATGCGGATTTAATTGAAACTGTCATGGCAGCTCTCAAATTTCAAATGTTTTGATATGCTTCAGTATATTGAAACGTCAGTGACATGTAGTAAAACATCTTAAATCTAGAATATACTGTAGTATTATACGAGTTTATTTTAGTACATGGATATGATCTGTGTCCGGTAAACTACCTAGGTAAAGTTAAGTCCATAAGAAATTTCCCCTCGGGGATCAATAAATTACCTATCTATCATCTATCTAGTCAGACCAGTAGTGTACCCATTTAACCACTAGGTGGCGATACTTCACTGTCATATAGAAAATAATGAAAAAGACTGAATGGAATAAAGAATGAGAGAGGGAGAAGTAGGTGGTGAGAGGGAGAGTCCAAGAATTCACAAAATGGGAAAAACACCAAATTGAGACTGCATGCAGAATTCTGCAAAAATGGTCGCTATAGGCAGACCTGGCTCTCAAGAGAAGACAGGGTATGTGCACACTGCACACAAAATGAGGTGGAAACTGAGCTGCACTTCCTAACCTCCTGCCAAATGTATGACCATATTAGAGAGACATTTCCCTCAGATTACACAGATCCACAAAGAACTTGAAAACAAATCCAATTTTGATAAACTCCCATATCTACTGGGTGAAATACTACAGTGTGCATCACAGCAGCAAGATTTGTGACCTGTTGCCACAAGAAAAGGGCAACCAGTGAAGAACAAACACCAGTGTAAATACAACCCATATTTATGTTTATTTATTTTCCCTTTTGTACTTTAACTATTTGCACATCGTTACAACACTGTATATAGACATACAGTTGAAGTTGGAAGTTTACATACAAGTACGTTCATCTCTAGGAGACAGAACGCGTCTCCTTCCTGAACGGTATGATGGCTACGTGGTCCCATGGTGTTTGTACTTGCATACTATTGTTTGTACAGATGAACGTGGTACCTTCAGGCATTTGGAAATTGCTCCCAAGGATGAACCAGACTTGTGGAGGTCTACCAAGGTCTTGGCTGAATTCTTTTGATTTTCCCATGATGTCGAGCAAAGAGGCACTGAGTTTGAAGGTAGGCCTTGAAATATATCCACAGGTACACCTCAAATTGACTCAAATGATGTCAATTAGCCTATCAGAAGCTTCTAAAGCCATTTTCTGGAATTTTCCAAGCTTTTTAAAGGCACAGTCAATTTAGTGTATGTAAACGTCTGACCCACTGGAATTGTGATATAGTGAATTATATGGGAAATAATCTGTCTGTAAACAATTGTTGGAAGAATTACTTATAACATGAAATCTGTGGAGTGGTTGAAAAACAAGTTTTAATGACTTCAACCTAAGTGTAACTTCCGACTTCAACTGTAATATGACATTTTAAATATCTTTATTCTTTTGGAACCTGTGGGAGTGTAATATTTGCTGTTCACTTTTTATTGTTTATTTGACTTCGGAAATGTTTCCCATGCCAATAAAGCCCCTTGAATTGAATTGAATTGAATTGAGAGACAGAGAGATAGACAGAGAAATGTAAAACCCATAGAAAAAAGTGTTGATTCGACATTCTTGCAGTGACATAATAACCATGAGCTGCTATAGAGCTTTAATATGACAAAACCCTCTACTGGTATTTTTATATTGCAGCCCTGGTGCGGAGAGGCTTTTCTACGGGGCTAGACCCTGGTGTTTTACTGGTGATATTGTGTTTCCGTAGCTGGAGCTGACACAAAGAACTTGGGAGGAGCAGTGACAACAACACCTGAATATTTAAAATTCTATGGACAAAACAAACAGACCCAAGTGTGTGTGTGTGTGTGTGTGTGTGCGTGTGTGTGTGCGTGTGTGTGTGTGTGCGCGTGCGCAGTGTGTCACAATGCTTCCACAGTCAGACAGAAAAAGGCTTTGGGGTAACAGAACACTGCACCTTTTAACGGACAATACACTCAATACACACACAGTGTTGAATGTCACAGGGCACACACAGGTCAAGGAGTCATTGATAGTACCTTGCTGAGGGGGAAAGCAGACAAGCATGTAAAAGATGATGTGTTGATTATGCAGCGGGGGATTGAGCCGGGCCCAGTGCTTTATTATGTAACAAGCATGCAAAGCAGGCTGGGCTGGTGTGAGCTGGATCAGGGCTGGTCTGGTGTGAGCTGGATCAGGGCTGGTCTGGTGTGAGCTGGATCAGGGCTGGTATGGTGTGAGCTGGATCAGGGCTGGTCTGGTGTGAGCTGGATCAGGCCTGGTCTAGTGTGAGCTGGCTTAAGGCTGGTCTAGTGTGAGCTGGCTTAAGGCTGGTCTAGTGTGAGCTGGCTTAAGGCTGGTCTAGTGTGAGCTGGCTTAAGGCTGGTCTAGTGTGAGCTGGCTTAAGGCTGGTCTAGTGTGAGCTGGCTTAAGGCTGGTTTAGTGTGAGAATTTCTTCACTATTATTATACAATATATAAAATAGTAAAAATAAAGAAAAACCCTGGAATGAGTAGGCTCTGTACTCCAAAACAAATATATGTACAGTACCAGTCAAAAGCATGGACACACCTACTCATTCAATAGTTTTTCTTTATTTTTACTACATTGTAGGATGCCAAGCATCACGTCTGGAGGAAACCTTGCGCCATCCCTACGGTTAAGCATGGTGCTGACAGCATCATGCTGTGGGGATGTTTTTCAGCGGCAGGGACTCTGAGACAATTCAGGGTTGAGGGAAAGATGAACGGAGCAAAGTACAGAGAGATCCTTGATGAAAACCTCCAGAGAGCTCAGACTGGGCTGAAGGTTCACCTTCCAACAGGACAATGACCCTAAGCACACAGCCAAGACAACGCAGGAGTGGCTTCGGGACAAGTCTCTGAATGTCCATGAGAGGCCCAGCCAGAGCCCGATCGAACATCTCTGGAGAGTCCTGAAAACGCTCCTCATCCAACCTGACAGAGCTTGAGAGGATCTGCAGAGAAAAATGGGAGAAACTCCCTAAATACAGGTGTGCCATGCTTGTAGCGTCATACCCAAGAATACTTGAGGCTGTAACTGCTACCAAAGGTGCTTCAACAAAGTACTGAGTAAAGGGTCTGAATACTTACTGTATGTAAATGTGCTATTTTTTTTTATTTTTTTTTCAAACACTTCCAAAAACCTGTTTTTGACAGAGAGGGAGAGGGAGAGGGAGAGGGAGAGGGAGAGGGAGAGAGAGAGAATTCTGTCAGTTTCTATCTATAGGCCTGTTCATGTAATCAATTTATTAAAACCTCAGGTGACTCATTGGAGAAGAACTTGTCAGCAGTGACAAGGATGTTAGCTTAAAAGACTGGTACCCAGGCTACCATCGAGGACCACTATGGAAATAAGTGTTTTCATTAGGCCTATGTAATGCTTTCAGGTGTTATCCTTTGGTAAACAAATGCACATCTTGTTGGATGTATTATTTTTACCCCAAATAAAATATAATTCAATTAAATTGAAATTAGTGCTGGAGCTGTTGGAGAAAAGTAACTAACCTGGTGTGAAGAGAAATTATGCTCATATGGTTCCATTAGTAACATTGTCCAGCCATGTCTTATAACTTGTACACTGAGTACACAAAACATGACATAGACTGACCTGACTTGTTAAATCCAGTGTAGATGAAGGGGAGGAGACAGGTTAAAGAAGGATTTTTTTAAGTGCCTTTGAATGGGTTATGGTAGTAGGTGCAAGGTGCACTGGTTTGTATCAAGAACTGCAACACTGCTGGGTTTTTCACTCTCAACATTTTCCCGTGTGTATACGTCAACTTAACACAAATGTGGGAAGCATTGGAATCAACATGGAACACTTGAGTCCATGCCCCGACGAATTGAGGAAGGTGTTCCTAATGTTTGGTATACTCAGAGAGTATAAGAAAATATGTAAATATCCTACAGTACAAAACTACGTCAGTGTCTGTGATTAATAAGTTCATTCATCATTTTTACTTGTGCACATGCGCTGCATGACAGCAGTTGGGAACATGGCTACTTAGCATACAATCGCATGTCATTTGATACTTGGAAAATTACGTTATTAAATGTGGCAAAACATTGAAAATAAACTACGGATTAAGTCTGTTATATTTAGCTATTTTTTTCAGGAAAAGTATAGATTGTGATACAAATATACTTACTTTTAACTCGGCAACATTGTTACATTGTGTCAACAATTTGTTACTGTTACATTCCACTCCCGATCTGCTGTCAAACTAGGCCCATACGCATTACACTAGCCAGTCGCTTGTTTCCTAATACTGACGGACACACAATCTACACCAATCAATGACTGCAATCGCAAAGCTCCCGGCCAATCAGAGGCGTTTTAATGGGAGTAGGCGGGAGTAAACTGCAAGGTGGATCTTTAGAAGGAGCGCAGCGGACCCGTTGGTGCTGTTGTTCTAGCTAAGGACACAATTCGATAATTATTTATCTTTCACCCGGTGATCTATTCGGTGTAACGATGGGCTCTTTCGCGCTTCCGATGATCTGTTTCACCACGTTATGGGCACTCGTTGGTATCGTAGCACCCTTTTTCGTGCCCAAAGGACCAAACAGAGGGTAGGTATCCTACCTACCGTTATCCTTACAAACGCATAACAGAAACGAACAATTATATATATTGGTAATCTAGTAATTATTTATATTTGCCTATTATATAAAATCATATTTAGAAAAAAATACAAATATTTAGCGTTGTGAGGATATGTTCATATATCTCGGATTGTAGTGGATGAACGGGATGGAAACAGTAGGCCCTGGACAGAAGCCTAAACGTATCGATGCCCCCGCTCTCGTCCCTGCTATTGGCCCGCTCGCAATGCAGTTGTCACAGTAGTAGCTACTATATATCAAAGATGTCGTTCATATTAAGCAGGTTATTGTGTGTGTGTGTGTGTGTGTGTGTGTGTGTGTGTGTGTGTGTGTGTGTGTGTGTGTGTGTGTGTGTGTGTGTGTGTGCGCGTGTCTGTGTCTGTGTGTCTGTGTCTGTGTGTCTGTGTGTGTGTGTGTACTTGTCTTACTATACTTGTGAACCAAAAGTCCTCACAGTAATAGTAAACCAAGGAAAATAAAGAGAAGTGAGGACATTTTGCAGGTTCTCACTTGGAAAACAGATATTTTAGGTTTAGGGTTAGAATTAGGGTTAGTAGTTGGGGTTAGGGGTTAGGGTTAGTAGTTGGGGTTAGGGGTTAGGGTTAGGAAAATAGGATTTTGAATGGGATTCAATTGTTGGTCCCCAAAAAGTCCTCACAAGTATAGTAACACATAGTTGTGTGTGTGTGTTTGTGTTTGTGATGATACCTGATATGGTTTGTATCAATGTGTGTTGTCTCTTTCTATTCACAGGGTTGTCATCACTAGTTTGATATTGACAGCTGTTTGTTGCTGGTTATTGTGAGTATGGAAGTCTTGTCAGGTTCTATACTCTATGTTAGCCCTAGGTCTACTTACTGTATACTGTAAGTTAATGTCAGGTTCTCTACTTACTGTAAGTTAATGCCAGGTTCTCTACTGACTGTATAAGTTAACGCCAGGTTATCTACTGACTGTATAAGTATAGTTAATGTCAGGTTCTCTACTTACTGTATATGTATAGTTAATGTCAGGTTCTCTACTTACTGTATAGTTAATGCCAGGTTCTCTACTGACTGTATAAGTTAATGCCAGGTTCTCTACTGACTGTATAAGTTAATGTCAGGTTCTCTACTTACTGTATAAGTTAATGCCAGGTTCTCTACTGACTGTATAAGTTAATGTCAGGTTCTCTACTTACTGTATAAGTTAATGTCAGGTTCTCTACTTACTGTATAAGTTAATGCCAGGTTCTCTACTGACTGTATAAGTTAATGTCAGGTTCTCTACTTACTGTATAAGTTAATGTCAGGTTCTCTACTTACTGTATAAGTTAATGCCAGGTTCTCTACTTACTGTATAATATAATGGCAGGTTCTCTACTGACTGCGTATGTGTCTGTGTATCTCTCTCTCTCTCTCTGTGTGTGTGTGTGTGTGTGTGTGTGTGTGTAGCTGGCTGATAGCGATCCTAGCCCAGGCCAACCCTCTGTTTGGACCTCAGCTGAAGAACGAAACCATCTGGTACCTCCGCTACTTCTGGGAGTAACACCAGGTCAGTCCTACTGTCTCATTATAACACCTGACATAGCACTGTATAATAACTTTCCAGAATAAGCATTAATGTGTCAGAGCTGTGGATCCCGGCACACAGCCTAGGCTACCAGAGATGGCATGGGTTGGATTCTGACCCACTGTCCTTCTGTCTCGCAATCTCTCCTACCTTTCCTGTCTCCTCTTCACAAAATAAATATATTCTTTAAATTTATAAGTATGAATATACTAGGTATATAACGTTTATAATCATCAACATCTCTCCCTCTCTGTCTCTCTCTGTGTCTCTGTGTCTCTGTCTCTCTCTCTCTCTCTCTCTCTCTGTCTCTCTCTCTGTCTCTCTCTGTGTCTCTCTCTCTCTCTCTCTCTCTCTCTCTCTCTCTCTCTCTCCGTGTCTCTCTCTCTCTGTCTCTCTCTGTGTCTCTGTCTCTCTCTCTCTGTCTCTCTCTCTCTCTGTGTCTCTGTCTCTCTCTCTCTGTCTCTCTCTCTCTCTGTCTCTTTTTCTCTCTCTCTCTCTGTGTATATCTCTCTCTCTCTCTCTGTCTCTCTGTCTCTCTGTCTCTCGCTCTCTCTCTGTCTCTCTGTCTCTGTCTCTCTGTGTCTCTCTCTCTCTGTCTCTCTCTCTGTGTCTCTGTCTCTCTCTCTTTCTCTCTCTCTGTCTCTCTCTCTCTCTCTGTCTCTCTCTGTGTCTCTGTCTCTCTCCAGGGTTGGATTCTCTTTGATGCACTTTTGGCCACATATCTTCATTCCCTTCATCTATCCTGGACTGGATTCCTCTACAGCTTGACTCCTAAACCCGTCTCTTCCCACTTGTTCCCTCCTCTTTACCTCCCCGGCTACATTCCTCCATCCCAATGTCTTTCTTACGTCACTGTAACGTTGTCAGAATGTTGTGCATCGCCATCGGAACCTGCAGCAGTCAAGTCAGATGCGAGAGAATCTTAAACAATCATGTTCTAATGTTGGGATCAAATCTGAATATAGATAAGTGATGTATAATACTATAAAAGTATATGACGCTGTATATGTAAGGATTATATGGAACATACATGTATGTCATCATGCTGCTGATGTTCCAACGTGTTCTAGAATGCATGCATCATTCTGTTTATTATAGGTAGGAAAATAATAAGAAATATCAAATTATATAATATCCTTTTATATGTTACATATAATCCTTACATGTGAGGTATATTATTGTTTTGGAGCAAAACCATGTATTTGTTTTGATAACGCACTGGAAGGCACAGCTCACACTGACAGACTCGATATTATCAGGCAGCACATAGATGTCACTCTCGCATCTCTAGCTACAGTTAAAACGTATCATCTTTGAGGTTTAGTGGACATTTACATGTTAGTCATCCAGAGCGACTTATAGTTAGTTAGTTCATACATGTTCATACTTTTTTCCTACTGGTCCCCCGTGGGAATCAAACCCACAACCCTGGCGTTGCAAGCGCCATGCTCTACCATCTGAGCTACACAGGACTATATGTGACCTGTTATTGTTATTGTTTACATTTCCTGTACATTATGTTGTTGTTGTTGTTGTTGTTATTATTATAAGAAAGTCTTAATTTATGTTTAGTATTTATTTTTACTGACATCCTGGCTCTTACATAAGTTGACTTATGTAATGTGGAGTCAGTGTCTGTATTACGTTACTATGGTGATTATTGTTGAGTAATTCTGTGTGTAAATACTAGTACATTACCAGGAGTGGTTGGCTGGCCGACGGCCACTCGAGAGCTCCACTCCATTTTAAGCGTCTTTAAAATCTCAACCACCAGGACAACTCCTCACTCTATCCTCTCTCCTCTCCCATCGTCGCTCTCCAGGATCGTTATGGTCCTCCTAGGGTTGCAAAACTCCAGGAAGTTTCCCTGGTCAGAAATCCTGGTTGGAGGATACCCAGATTTCCTACGTATTCCCTTCTGATTTCAAGAATCTCCCTACCAGGACATCTGGAAATGTCCTATAACTTTTCAATCCAGGGTCCTCCTGGTTACCATGGTGATCACGATCACAATAACAACCAGTGTTTGTCTTCGACCACAGCACAACTAGTCTTGCTGCAGGGACAGGGTTGGAGGAGTCAAATCCATTTCAACAACTAACTCCCATCTATTCAGGAATTGAATGGAAATGTCCCTATAAAATGAACTGAAAAATCCAAATTCAAAACTGAAACATTTCCATTCCTAAATTAACTTGAGTTCCACTTGAATTGACCCCAAACCCTGCAAGTGCTTGCTATCAACCTCTGCCCCCTCTTGTGTAAACGATGTGTGGTGCTTTTTTTAAGAAGGCACCCCAGCTCCAGCCAGCCACACACAGCCCCCCCCCCCCCCCCCCCCCCCCCCCCAGAGATAAGCTATCTTAGCCTGAGTGCCAGTCTTGTTTGTGCCATCATGCCAACTCCTTGTCATTCACTGTCATAATAACATGTTTGGCACGACAATGACACCAATAGAGTTGGCAAGATGGCACAAACCCATCTGGGACCAGGCTAGGGCCACCTATCTCTGACACAGCTTGTTCCTCAGCTCAGCCAAAAAGTCAAGAAAGATACATCAATATACAGCTACTTTTGAGAAAGACCAAATTCTGTTCTATTTTCCTTTACGCCTTGTTGATGGTTGTGGTGGCGGGGCGGTTTACAGAGGGGTCAACCGTGATAGATCAAGTCTACGTCCCAAATGCACCCTATTGGCTATACTGTATAGCACACTACTATATATTTGAGCTATGTAGATATGTGGATTTGTGGAAGCCTAGGTCCATTCTTGGGAACACTAGAACTAGCTTACACAACAGCTTGTTCATTGTGGTCACCATGGAAACACATTGAGCCTATAGATGTGTGTGTTTGTGACTCTGGAAAAAGACTTGTCTGACTCAGGCCTTGTGTAAGTGTGATCTAATGTGTAGGTGTATACAGTGACATTATCCATGTGAATACCTTAGTAAAATCCCTGTTTCAATGTCCTGTCTCCTTCTGAATCCTCCTCAGCCTGCACCTCTGTCGTACAGACACACACATACACAGGTATGCATGCACACACACACAGAATTGCATGCAAACACACAGGTATGCATACACACACACACACACACACAGGTATGCATGCACACAAACACACACACACACACACACACTGGTATGCATGCACACACACACACACACACACACACACACACACACACACACACACACACACACACAGGTATGCATGCACACACACACACACACACAGGTATGCATGCATGCGCACACACACAGGTATGCATGCATGCATGCGCACACACACAGGTATGCATGCATGCGCACACACACAGGTATGCATGCATGCGCACACACACAGGTATGCATGCATGCGCACACACACAGACAGAGAGAGAGAGAGAGAGAGAGAGAGAGAGAGAGAGAGAGAGAGAGAGAGAGAGAGAGAGAGAGAGAGAGAGAGAGAGAGAGAGAGAGAGAGAGAGAGAGAGAGAGAGAGAGAGAGAGAGAGAGAGAGAGAGAGAGAGAGATCCTGATCTGTAGATAGTCGGCCCACACTGACAAACACAGGTGTCATTGTGTCTGAGTGTTTTACCATAGTTACAACCATGTCACCGCCACAAACGGGGATGTTGTGTGTCAGTGTGTAAATTGCAACCTGCTGAAGACAGTTAAAATGGAGTTAAGACTATAGCCATAGGAAACCACTAGCCTATAGGCTATAGAGAGGGGAAAAAACAATTGAACCATTTGTGCAACAGGCGATTAGAGATTACAGGGTTACATAAAATTACAGACATCATTCATCATCTAGGATCAGACAGTTCTGATTACACAACATTGTGGGCCTGCTGTGAAGGTGACAGAACATCTCTGTATCCCAAATGGCACCCTAGAGATAATTATGACTGAAGAAGATACAGGACTATATGTGACAAACTGTAAACTGTCAGCAAATAGGCTACAGTGGAGGAAATATTTTACTTTGAAATTCCTATTTGGCCTTGAACAATCTCACACACACACACACACACAAAACTTCAATAGTGTAAACCTCTCTGTCTCATTTTTAACAACAACCCACCTGGGCTATGACGACTATTGTTGTCAACAGAATAAATGACCTTGGTGTCCCATAGTTACCGTGTTCCACAGTTCTGGCCATAAAGATAGAATCAGAACACAGACCTATACACTCTAGAATTTCTATGGTTCTGACAGGCTTGTTCAGTGATTGGATAAAAAATGTCTGTGATCATTCTCTGTCAGCAGCATTGCTATCTCCGTTGCATTTGGACTGTGACATATACTGTGGTCTATATCTACTGCCGACTGGGAGACGACAGACTGTACATACAGCACACACAGGCGCACGCATGAACGTGCACACTCTCTCTCCCTTTCTCTCTCTGTGTCTCTCACAAACACGTACGCACAGTCATACACACATGCACGTACACACCCTCTCTCTCTCTCACAAACAAACGCACACTCACTGTGTCTGTCTCTCTCTCTCTCACACACTCTCTCTCTCTCACACACACACACACACACACAATAAGATGTTGTATTATTCATGGTAATGTAACTCGCTGTTCTACACACACACAGTCAAGTGGCAACCTACTTTTGTGTAACATTAAGATTTAAAAATAGAACATTAACATATGTTTACTGTCTGTAGGCCTAGGCTCCTTGTACGTGTGATATAGGCCTGCATGTAGCTGAGTAGGCTAGCCACTCTTTTTCCATGAAATGTTAATAGGAATCTGACCTATATTCTCGGATTTAATGTAATTATCTGCCTATAGTGCAGCGCGGTGGAAGGCAGGCTAGAGCCCCCGGTACAGTCGTGTGGTTCACCGGGTTCAGGCCCTCATTCTTCACCGTGTCCTAAATATGGGTCACATGAACCCGCCCCAGCTCCGACGTTGCGTTTCGTCGATCCCCCAGCCAGCCATATCCGTTTTCAATAGGCGAGTTCGTTTTGAATGGCCCTGTGTCCCGGGTGGGTGAAGATGTAACTTAAGGACCAATGGAGTAGTCTAAAATGTGAAAACTCCTGCAAACCGGGGCACCGAGCCTTGCAAAACGAACTCGACCACTAGAATTGGGTGCTGCGGTGAACTCGTATGCCCTCGTGCACCGTGAGCTTGTGTTTACCCGTTGACACAGTTTCCATTTTGCATCAGGAGTTTTCCTTCGTTGATCGGGGGCCGAGCGGGCGTGTCGGTCCTTTCACTTTTAAGGGGAGGCCATGTCAAATGTAACCGAGTGTGTATTCTACCATATTCATTAACATGTATACACAATAACAAAACATATAACGTCCTCGGAACAATGTCCACGCCCCCTCTCCCCAACACAAAGCGGATGAGAAAACTAAAGCGTTACCATTCCGACCAAAAATGGAAAGTAGACTAGGCTACCAGGCTTCTCTTTTTTAATTGTGAGTCATACGGGCGACACCATGTGTTGCGTAAGGGGGCTAGACAGCTCCGTGGAGATGTGTAAGTTATTTACGAGCTTCTAGAAAATAGAATTAGGTTCATCGAGGCATGATGGAGGCAATAATTCAAGATCTATTCATTGTGTCTGATCTCATGCTCTGTTTTGGATCAGACATTATCCTGTGCAGCCTCGATGTCCCCGTTTGATCAGTTATGGACTATCTCGACACCAGCTGTTTAAAACTAACTTCCTTTATGCGAGGATAAATAATGTGTTTAATGTATTATCAATGTCGCCGTATTATCCCACTTGTTTGTGCGTAATAGTCTATTGAAGCGGTTAAGGCTCCAGGCAGACATTTTACAGTGGTGTGGGTTGGTAACCTTGTAGCCTACTTGTCTGGAGAGGATTATTTCAAGTGGACACGGACGAAACCTAATAAGGTATAGCTATGTAGCTACTCACTTTAGCTTTGTAATTTACTGAAGTTGGTAGTTATCCCCCCTTGGCCTTACCTCGTAGTTAGGCGAAGTATTTGCGCTATTATTGTGTTAAATGATGTTTAGGAGAACCGATACAGAGTAGGCTATATTTTTGGAGGAGGGTTCGACTTCATATTGAGAGCGGTGCTATTCGATCTCCTGGAAACCCTTTCAACTTTGGCCGTAGGCTACTGTCACTGTCTGTCACATTCGAGTCGGTTAGGCCACTGTAGCCTACACAGTCAGGTGGAGGAAATGACAAGTGGGGAAACGAGGTAACTTGTTTTATATCGAAATATTTTACTCGCAACATATTCTTTTTTTTTTTTAGGTCAAGGCTATAAAGAATGCAGACTGCAATTTAGGCTCCATTGTGACGTTATCTAAATCTGGCTTTTCGTGCCCTATTAAAAATGTATAATGGACATCCGGCGTTGCATGGTGCCAGCTGCGCCCCAAATTATTTTGGGGGGTGGTGTGCGGTGCGCGAGAATTTTGAGATTATCATTGTCTGTAAAATCGAGGTTTATCATATTGACCCGGTATGTTGGAGATTTTTTAAAAACGTTTTAAACAAATTAAAACATTCTTGGCGATACGATATGCCTTGCTTGAGCGCAGACATCGGGTTTTGAGGGTCGTGTGCTCTCCCTCGCTCGCTCTCATGCCATGCGGGACACTGCTGTCTGCCATAACACCCTCCTCTCTCTAGACGGTTCTTTATCTTTGTTGTTGTGCTGTGATCATCCAGCGGTGCAGTCAGACCAGACCACTGTGTGACCAAGACGCTGCCCCAAGTTCACATGTTGGGGGTTATTATGACGGGCTTTATCACGATGAGGTGAAGAGGAAGCTGTTTAATTAAGGAAACATCGGATGGGCAAAGAAGCGCGGATGAGAACGAAATAGGTTAGTTTGTTTCTCTTTCATTTAGGGGTAAATCAACAAGGGAAGATAAAGAGAGAGAGAGAGGAGGGGGCGAATCAGTTATTCCTAAAACAAACCACCTTATAATCAAAAGTCTTCCAGTAATATTCGGTAAGATGGGAAAAGAACATTATAAATTAAATGATTTCCCCAGCCAAATAGACAGTGCGTGCGTCGGACATAATTTGGCAAATTGGCTTTCCAGACAGTCTCACTGATCGGGCTGGCCTCCCGCTTCCTATCGAGGCACTGTAGGATACTCCGTGCTCGCGAGTAGGTCGGTTCCACGCTGACATCACGAGTTGTCTGGACTGCTCGTCTCTCTCTCTTTCCCGACTAGCAGGTGCACTTTTGTGACACTTTTATTAAATGAGTAAATGTCTAACCTACTTATTGTTTAGTCTATATAACATATTATGTAACCTATAGAGTGGCATGTAGAGAGTATTATGTTAATAGTAGGTCTACTAATGGTAGCCTATAGAGAGCTTTTGTCTGAAGTGCATAGCCTATGTGTGTGGTCCAATTATTGTAGGCCTCTAATGTATAGGCTATGTGGCTTGTTCCAATATGTCACTCTGCCCTTTGACCTATATTATTATCCAGGCCTAGAGACATTACATATGTGTAAAATCACACCAAGGTCGTATATGTTGTTGCTCTAGTGATATGGTGTAGCCTATATTCTGTCCAGGGTCATCTAAGGTCGGGTGTAGACTAGTCCACCATTCACCAACCACACCTGTTGGGTATTTCCTGAGCGGAGAACGTCTGGAACCACGTGACGCACACAATACAATATGTTGTTTATGTTGGGACATTGTCTCATATACAGGTATATAGGCTATATTAGGCCTAATATATAACCTATTAATAACTTTAAGGGGATGGCTGGGAACCTTGATAATAATAACTTATCAACTGATCACCAAGCCCTTAATTAGATGAGCTAGTTAAGGGTTACAACAAAATTGTGAAACGTGGCGGGTTCCAGAGGATTGGTTTGAAAACCACTGCCTTAAGCTGTAGTGTTATGTTATAGCCTATAGCCTACTGGTCTTGTCCTCCTGGGGCTGCGTCTCACATGGCATCCTATTCCCTATGTAGTGCACTTCATTTGACAAGGGCCAATAGGGCCCATAACCTTTTAATAGCTTCAAGGAGATGGGAACCTTGATAATAACCTACCTGATCCCTATACAGTGTTATTTATTTGTAGTATCTTATTCAATATGGTCTAAAACCCTAAACTGATCCTAAATCAGCACTCCTACTGTGAGACGCTTTATGAATACAGGCCCTGGTGTTGTCTTCATTTGTGACCCACCACCTGGATTCGGTCTTATCTCAGAAACGGGCGCTGGGCTTTTCACGCACAACATTGTATAGGGTTTACATTGTATAAAATTAGCGACTCAGAGTTAGACAATTGTATATCATACCCTGCAGTTGAGGAACAATTGGAAAGTAATTATGCTTTGGAAGTTGATAAACTTCTAGCCTCAGTTTTGAGAAAATGGCTCTTGAATGTTTTGGTACACCTGCTGGAGAGCTCTTCTTTATCTCCACCCATTCAGCATCGTTCACATCCTCTTAAGCCTTAGACCCAACCATCTCTTTAAGGATTCACATGTGAGGCCATGTGCTAAACAGAGTGAGTAGTGTAGTAAACAACCAAAGATTTCAAGACTAAAAGTGGTCAAAGTAGTAGTTTACAATAAGGAAAAATTCCAGGTAAAAATACACTTGATCTAGTCCTTGACCTATATCCTAATCAGAATTTGGTGCAGGTCATGGTGTTCTTCATATTACTGTCTCTGGTAAACACACACTACATCAAATCAAATCTAAGTTTATTTGTCACATGCACAGGATACAGAAGGTGTAAATGGTACAGTGAAATGGTTCCTTGCATATTTGCATAGTAGCAATATCAAAACAGAAAGTGTCCAGATAAAAAATATTTTATAATTATTACACCAACACACTTGTCTAAATTGATGGGTCATGTGAAAGAAATGCTATAACCACCCCCCAGCCACATCTAGCTAAGTGGATGAGTCAATATTGTCTAGACATGTACATGTGTTCATGAAATACAATAGATGGCCGTAATCACCCCCAGACACACCTGGCTAACTTGATGGGTCATGTAATCATCTGCCGTGCAGTTTTTTGTTTAGATATGTAGCTAGCTAGTTAGCTAGCTAAACAATGAACCGGCATAATCCCAACTCATACTACTACCACCAATACAAACTGATTGTCATAGCTGTAGTATGAATCTTCAGGTAGCTAAAGCTAACCAACTAGGTTCAATGTTAGCTAGCTAGCAATGCAAATGGTTTTATGATTCTGATAATATTACTTCACAGAACATACACGTAACGTTAGTTAGCTAACAGTACGCTTTAACTTGCAATTAAATTACTTTCTGACAAAATTAGAAACGTATAATATCTGAAAATGTAGCTAGACTCTAACCCGTATACATGGATGAATGTGTCATGGCAGACTGGAACCTTTTAACACCGTTTTGTTTGTAGCTACATCTTGTTAGGCTAGCATTGTGTCAAGTCACTCGGTTCACACTGACCGTAGCATGTGCAGAAAGTAGCCCATCACAACCTTTTCAAACTGATCTGTCGATAGCGGCTGCTAAATTCTCGGCATCAATGAGAAAAGTAGCAAAACTTTTGTAGTTCTCGATAGGTTACGTTATATCTTTAAAAAAAATCTGCGGTACAAAGGATTATCAACACATACGGAGCAGCTGACGTTATAAACAGAAAGCATGCTACATGGCAGACCAATCCAAACTCATCTCCCGGCATGTCCAGCCCATCCATTATCTCAGCCAATCATGGCTAGCAGGAAGGTTCCTTTTTCTGTGGCTAAACCAACTAGGCTCGTAATTTAACAATTTTACTCATATTTACAGATGGAAGTTTGTTATTAAGGCACATGAAAGTTCATATGTTCCAGAAGGCATTTATGTTAAAATGCCTCTCCTGTGAAGTATTGTCATGCGGCATACGACTAGCTTCCTGAAACGGGTCACATTTGACTGGATCATTAGAGTATCCTTCTGGCCATTTCATATGCTGCTGTTGTTTTACGGATATAGGTTTAAGTAGCCTCTGATGTCAGTTATTAGTTCCCTCCTCTTCATGTTGAAGGTTAGGGTCTTGGGTAAGATAAACTGATCCTATATCTGTCCCTAAGGGGCAACGTCTACCCAGAGCGTTGTTTCAGGAATAGGATAAATTGTCCCCTTGACACTGATCTAAGGTCAGATTTAAGTTTCCCCTCTCTCATCGACCCTCATTAGGGCTCTGCGGTGAAGGTTTCCCCTAGGTACCGATCTAGGATCAGCTTCCCCTCCCCCAATTTATAAGTTAAGTTAGATGCTGAACTGATCCTAGATCTGTACCTATGGGAGCCTCAGGAGTGTCCCAAATGGCACCCTATTCCCTATGTAGTACCCAACTTTTGACCATGCCCAATGGGCCCTGGTCGAAAGTAGTGCTTTGTATAGGTAATAGGGTTCTATTTGGGACATAGTCCCAGTGTCCAGGCTGGAATGTCTCAGTAAGGCTGTGCTTATGACCTGGTTGGCTGGCACCAGTGGCCTTTGGACTCAGTCTAAGTTTTATCAACACTCAATGAATGATTGATAGATTGTTGTATTTATATCCAGACTACTATGGTAGGCTATAGCCACTCATGCATTGCAGCGTAGGAGTCATTTAGCAGACGCTCATATCTCTCATATCCAGAGCAGTTTACAGTTAGGATTAGGATTAGTATTAGGCAGGAACCACACTACACTTTGTTTTTATATCTAGGGCAGTGGTTCTCCCACCTCTCCCCGGGGAACCTCAGACGTTTCTCCATTCTGTTGTAGCCCTGAACTAGCACACCTGATTCAAGTAGTCAAGGGTTTGAAGATTAGTTGATAAGTTGAATCAGGTGTTCTAGCTCTGAAATAGATCAAATACTTGGAACGGCTTGGGGGTCCCTGAGGAGATCTTCTGAGATCCACTAATCTATGGTACTGTATAATATTAGTAGGCTACAGTACAGGCGCTTAGTTGCCCCATGAAGCCTAGTAGGCAGCTAGCCAAAACACATGCATTGTTTTAATATCCTGGCTACTATAGCAATGGCACCCTATTCCCTACATAGTGCACTACTTTTGACCAGTTCCTACATATGGAGCGATTTGTTTTAGTGCCAACAGAAATTCTATTTGAATTCCATCATTTAGAATTTGTATCAGTATAGATAGATAGATAGATAGATAGATAGATAGGTACTTTATTGATCCCCCCGGGGGGGGGAAATTTCATTGTCAAGCAGCTACAACAAAACACAGGGCAGGTGCAAAATGCCACAACGAAAAGTACACAAAAGACAGATACACGGTACATGATACATAGAGCGGCAGTATGAAAAAGTATAGAAATACAAGATATCTGGAGTGCAAAAAAAAGCTATAATTTGAATGGAATATTTTTAAATTCGTAATGCACGAATTGAACCATTGAATTCACAAATTGATCTCATCCCTATAGACTTTAGCTAAGTGGGATAACACAGTCTTGTGACATGCAGTAGTCCCGGTTCGCACCCAGTCAGTCACAAGAGCAAGATTAAATAGGGAGTGGAAAAGCTATCCTTAGAAAAACTATTCAATTATATTCTTATGGGGGCCAACTTTCAGTTATTGTCACACTCCCTGCTAACATATCCTGCTCAGCCTGTGATCACCATAGAAGGGAACAGAAGATGTGTTCCAGAGAGTCTTAGCTTTCAGGAATGGGGTCATAATAGTTTATAGCCCAAACCGTTCAAACACTGGAGCGAACTTCATTGGGAGAAAATGCATTCAACATGCCACACTGGCTTCAGAAAACAGCCAGAAACCCCTCAATTCGTACCACTATCTTCTGTTTTTACCACAGAGAGCGTTTGATTCTATCTGTTCTCCTCTACCTTTCCTGGCTGGCAAAGTACCAGGATGTTGTCTCTGGTTTTGAATCTAAATTTAGAGAACTGAATTTGAAAACGTAATCTGAATGTGCCTAAGAAGTTGAATGGTAATCCTGAATTTATAGTTTGTAAACTTGATACACAGACAACCAATGCAATATCTACCATATTGAAACTGCAATATAAATGCAATATTCATTCATATCAGTTCAAATCATTAAATACAAGGTAAACATATTAATGTAATGTATTTGAATTCATTACAAATGAAAGAATATCAAATTCTACAACATCTAAATACACATGAAAAAATATTGAATTCAATACCCTTTCTTTTGTCACTGAAATGGCTCCATAGCGATGGGGCACCAAACAGGGAATAGGGTACATTTGGGATGCAGGCCATCTGAGGTACAGACAGCAGGATAAATGGAGACACAACACATCCTGTCAATAGTTCAGGGGTCAGTGGGAGGTGAAACGGCCTCAGTGACTCTGGATTGGCTAATGGCTACAGAACATACAGTATATGATGTCAACACATCAGAATCTTCCACAGCTATAGCCTGTCTTAGTTTCCACAGTCACACACATACATGCACGCACACACACACACATACACACAGACACACACACACACACACACACACACACACACACACAGACACACACACACACACACACACACACTTTGTTTCCTCATTCAGTTCTTATAGCTGCTATATCTCTAACACCTTGGATTATCGTGTGTGTGTGTATGTGTGTGTGTGTGTGTGTGTGTGTGTGTGTGTGTGTGTGTGTGTGTGTGTGTGTGTGTTAGGGTTTCCATTAGGAAAATGTGGCGCCGGACATTTGGCCGGCAGCATTTTAATTTACCGGACATTTAAGAAATGTATCTGGCAAATATACATGGGGTGCGTAACCTGATCAGGGTGTCTACCCACGGTGCTCAGAATGACAGAAATCACATTTAGATTATGGTAATTAATCTTGCATATGCAATGGCGCTCATCCTTCTTACCAAGACGAGTAACAAACAACAAAATCACTCAATCTACTCTCCTCCATAGTAATCTACTATCCTCCATAGTAATCTACTATCCTCCATAGTAGAAAAGTTTACCTATTCTATCGGTCAGCTTGTCGAGAATTAAATAGCCTTTTCCAAACAGACTCTGGGACAGTTGTGGGAAGATAGATCCCAAATTCATACAACCAGTAGGACTAGGCTACATCAAAAGAAACTTTAAAAAGCAATGAGGCTGATGCAACAGATCAGAGCATTTAGCTTGTTGATAAAGGGCAATATGGAAGTCTTTATATAATAATTGCCTCCACGTTTGTTTGGACGGAGTTTGGCTAGGCTACTTTGAAGCAAGGTTAAACATGCCTCATAATATTAAGTAAATCTTTTAGGTTTCAAACAATTAAGTATATTTTTCCCAAATGCATGCTACCCCCAGCTCATTGCAAAGTGGTGTGACGTGCTGAAGCCTGCCTACCGTTGTCTATGCACTTGAATGTGCTTTCCGCTCAAACTAGGTTCTGTATCTGTTTGCTGTGCGATAAATAAGGGCCAATTTAATCCCACTAAATTATGAAAATGAACCTATTGACCGATAAGCGTGACCGGTCGATCAAATGGATTTCCATCGACTGGTATTTCCATGAATGAATAGGCTGAAAAACATCATTTCCCCATGGGATTGTATTTATTCTCCAGAAGAATTGGTCGTGTTATCAGTTTTTTTTTATCATTGACGGCTAACGGAAACCCTGGTGTGTATGTTCATTAATTCTATACATTCCGTTCTATACAATCCTTTCTATACATTCCATTCTATACATTCCTTTATATACATTCCATTCTATACATTCCATTCTATACATTCCTTTCTATACATTCCATTCTGTTTTATACATTCCGTGTTTTCTGTTCTTAGTGTAGCGCTGTGGGACACGAGCCACCTGAGCCTTATGGGTGGATCCCAATAGTCTAAAATGACTCCCTATAAATCTTATTTCTATAGGAAGGCTTTATAAAACTTTATGGGTCACCTATAAGGACATAGCCACACTCTAGGGGCGGATCTCCATACTCATAAAATATCTCAAATGCCTCTCTCTCCTCTATACCAGGGCCATATATTGACATGTGTATAAAGTGTATACAGTATATGGCTGTGCTCTTTACATTGCGTCGTATCTATCTATATTTGGAGTGCTGTGTGAGTGTTGAAAGGAGTCACCTAAGGACATAAGCCATGTCTCCTCTCCTTCCTCTGGTCTGATCTGAAACCATAGTATTTGTCAAAGTGAAGTAAATCAATGTTAGATATGTAAAATCCAATGAGGTATCTGCTACATTCCCCAGGGGTGTATTCACTAGGAACCAAACGGAAGAAAACAGAAGCTAACAGAACCAAACGGGGAGGGACCCAACTTAATTAGAAAATAGAAAACTCTCTTTTTCATCCCAAAACCTTTTCTGTTGCAAAACATTTTGCTACAGTGTGTACTAATGAATACACCCCAGGTTGATTTCATATCAGAAGCAGGACGAGGAGAGGAAGCCTCTTTAGACTATTGAGGGCCACCCATAGGGCCAGTCTTTAGACTATTGAGGGCCAGTTTCCCAGACACAGAGGCTCCGTTGGGAACGCTTTTCAGTCCAAAACTAGTCTTAGTGAATATACAGTGCATTAGCTAGCAGAGACATCAGTATCATCATCACCACAGCCTGCTATATTGACTGCTGCTGTCCATATACTGTATAGTCTAATGTAGCCTGTTGTCCATATATAGTCTAATGTAGCCTGTTATCCATATATAGTCTAATGTAGCCTGTTGTCCATATATAGTCTAAAATAGCCTATTATCCATATATAGTCTAATTTAGCCTGTTATCCATATATAGTCTAAAATAGCCTATTATCCATATATAGTCTAATTTAGCCTGTTATCCATATATAGTCTAATGTAGCTTCTTATCAATATATAGTCTAATGTAGACTGTTATCCATATATAGTCTAATTTAGCCTGTTATTAATATATAGTCTAATGTAGCCTATTATCCATATATAGTCTAATGTAGCCTGTTATCCATATATAGTCTAATGTAGCCTGTTATCCATATATAGTCTAATGTAGCCTGTTATCCATATATAGTCTAATGTAGCCTGTTATCCATATATAGTAAAATGTAGCCTGTTATCCATATATAGTCTAATGTAGCCTGTTATCCATATATAGTAAAATGTAGCCTGTTATCCATATATAGTCTAATGTAGCCTGTTATCCATATATAGTAAAATGTAGCCTGTTATCCATATATAGTCTAATGTAGCCTGTTATCCATATATAGTCTAATGTAGCCTGTTATCCATATATAGTCTAATGTAGCCTGTTATCCATATATAGTCTAATGTAGTATGTTATCCATATATAGTCTAATGTAGCCTGTTATCCATATATAGTCTAATGTAGCCTGTTATCCATATATAGTCTACTGTAGCCTGTTATCCATATATAGTCGAATGTAGCCTGTTATTCATATATAGTCTAATGTAGCCTGTTATCCATATATATAGTCTAATGTAGCCTGTTATCCATATATAGTATAATGTAGCCTGTTATGCATATATATAGTTTAATTATATTCTATCTATTATGTTATATTATGTCACTATCATATAATGTTACACTGTTGACCCTTGTGTACAGTACTGGTAGTAGCATTAGCTAGCAGAGACATCAGTATCATCATCACCACAGCCTGCTGTATTGACTGATGCTGTCCATATACTGTATAGTCTAATGTAGACTATTGAGATCCACCCATAGGGACAGTTTCCCAGACACAGAGGCTCCACTGAGAACGCTTTTCAGTCCAGATCTAGTCTTAATGAATATACAGTGTAGTATTACCAGTACAGTACAAGTTTTCAGACCCCTTAACTTTTTACCCATTTTGTTACGTTACAGTCTTATTCTAAAATGGATGAAATAAAACAAATTCCTCACCAATCTACACACAATACCCCATAATGACAAAAGATATTTCTACAACTTGATTGGAGTCCACCGGTGGTACATTAAATTGATTGGACATGATTTGGAAAGGCACACACCTGTCTATATAAGGTCCCACAGTTGACAGTTCATGTCATAGCAAAAACCAAGCCATGAGGTAGAAGGAATTGTCCGTAGAGCTCCGAGACAGGATTGTGTCGAGGCACATATATAGGGAAGGGTACCAAAACATTTCTGTAGCATTGAAGGTCCCCAAGAACACAGCGGCCTCCATCATTCTTAAATGGAAGAAGTTTGTAACTACCAAGACTCTTCCTAGAGCTGGCCACCCGGCCAAACTGAGCAATCGGGAAGAAGGGCCTTGGTCAGGGAGGTGGTCACTCTGACAGAGCTCCAGAGGTCCTCTGTGGAGGTGCGAGAACCTTCCAGATGGACAACCATCTGTGCAGCACTCCACCAATCAGGCCTTTATGGTTGAGTGGCCAGACAGAAGCCACTCCTCAGTAAAAAGAACATGTCAGCCCGCTTGGAGTTCGCCAAAAGGCACCTATAGAACTCAGACCATGAGAAACAAGATTCTTTGGTCTGATGAAACCAAGATTATGGCCAAGTGACAGGCCTGGAGGAAACCTGGCACCATCCCTACGGTGAAAGAAACACGGTGGTGGTGGCATCATGCTGGGGGGATGTTTTTCAGCTGCAGGGACTGGGAGACTAGTCAGGATCGAGGGAAAGATGAACTGAGCAAAGTACCTGCTCCAGAGCGCTCAGGACCTCAGACTGGGGCGAAGGTTCACCTTCCAACAGGACAACGACCCTAAGCACACAGCCAAGACAACGCAGGAGTGGCTTTGGGACAAGTCTCTGAATGTCCTTGAGGGGCCCAGCCGGAGCCCGGACTTGATCCCGATCGAACATCTCTGGAGAGACCTGAAAATAGCTGTGCAGCGACGCTCCTCATCCAACCTGACAGAGCTTGAGAGGATCTGCAGAGAAGAATGGGAGAAACTCCCTAAATACAGGTGTGCCAAGCTTGTAGAGTCATACCGAAGAAGACTCAAGGCTGTAATTGCTGCCAAAGGTACTTCAACAAAGTACTGAGTAAAGGGTCTTAATACTTATGTAAATGTGATATTTCCCTTAAATTATTTATACATTTGCAAACATAAAAAAAAAGAAAAAAAGTTTTTACTTTGTCATTATGGGTTATTCTGTGTAGATTGATGAGTGAATAACATTTTAGAATTAGGCTGTAACGTGACAAAATGTGAAAAAGGGGGGGTCTAAATATTTCAGAATGTACTGTATGTCTGGGAAACTGGCCCCAAGAGCTTGGCTTATGTGTCCTTAGGTGACTTCTCTCACATATCTTATTTAGACTTTGAAACCCAGCCACCTATACCTATATCTCTCCCTGTCTCCTCTCCCCCTTTAGCGGTTCCAACAGTAAGCAGCGAGCACCGCGTCATGTAATGTGAAGTGTGTCTGTCGACCCTAAAGCCTTGACCTCTCACCCCTGACCCCGTGAGGTCACAGATGGTCCATATCTGGCCCGCCCTGACCTCAATCCTGAACCTCAACAACAGTCAGTGAGCAGTGTGTTGTTGGTGTGTGTGTTGTGTTGCCACTGAACACTCCAGCGGCACCCTGACCACCTCCTAACACCACCCACCGCCTTGGGCATGCCTCAGGTACACCACTGATCTCTGTATATTATGTGCTGTCCTAAGAGTCGTTTTAGCTGGGGTTTTAATGAATGTGTTAAAATTGCTTTGCAACTTGAATATTGATATTAATTGACTGTCTAAATATCTTGTCTGGTAATAATACATTTACAAAAGAGATTGTGATTCTGATACTGATTACAGACAAGATATTTAGACAGAATTCCTATTCTGTTTGTAATGATGCTACTGAAAGTGGTAGCTCAACAGAGTAATGTGTGTGTGTGTGTGTGTCCTATAGCCGGGCATGAATGGGATGGAGCCTGTGTTTGGCGAGGCTTATGGGAGCCGTGGCTGTCTCCTCAGCCCCTACCCCCTGGCTGTCTCCCCCCTAGGGGGCAGGACCGAGTATGACCAGGTAACTAACTCACTAACTACTTTTATTGCTTCTAAGGTACAGGTGTCTGACACATTAACATGTCTTTATTGTGTGACTTAACATGTCTTTATTATGTGTCTTAACATGTCTTTATTATGTGTCTTAACATGTCTTTATTATGTGTCTTAACATGTCTTTATTATGTGTCTTTACATGTCTTTATTATGTCTTAACATGTCTTTATTATGTGTCTTAACATGTCTTTATTATGTGTCTTAACATGTCTTTTATGTGTCTTAACATGTCTTTATTGTGTGACTTAACATGTCTTTATTGTGTGACTTAACATGTCTTTATTATGTGTCTTAACATGTCTTTATTATGTGTCTTAACATGTCTTTATTATGTGTCTTAACATGTCTTTATTATGTGTCTTAACATGTCTTTATTATGTGTCTTAACATGTCTTTATTATGTCTTAACATGTCTTTATTATGTGTCTTAACATGTCTTTATTATGTGTCTGTCTTGTAATCTACTCTACTACCACACTACCTGGACTACGTTTATTACTCTGATAGAACATAGTAATAACATGGTAATAACAGTATTAAGACATACCTGTTGTATATTATGGTGATGTCGCCACAGAGCTGTAATCAACTAGACTCTTTCTATGTCTATAACATGTATTAATGTAAAGTAAAGGCACATTCTAACCATGTCAACAATGAACAATGCTCTTCTCTCTCGCTTTTATCACTTTCCTGCATATCTTCTTCTCCCTCCCTCCCTCCCTCCCTCCCTCCCTCTCTCCCTCTCTCCCTCCTTACCTCAGAGTGTACTCCTGATGCTGGGCTCTCCAGCGATGCCGCGGAAACGGCCCTTCGAGTTGCTAAGCGACCTGGTGGACGACGTGGGCTTCGGTGAGGAGCTGCACGTGGAGCGCTGGGACGTGTCGGCACTGGATGACATCACACGGTACACCAAGCTGGGCCTCGGGGGGGAGCTGGTGAGCACCGAGGACGCCGTGCTGATGGGCCGTTGGAGTGGGACCCGGGAGGAAGAGGAGGAGGAGGAGAGGAGGAAGAGGAAGGCCTTAGCTCAGCAGCAGACATCACACGGAACCACGATGATGGTAACGCATCTCCAAGGAAATGGCATCACGATGACTCCCGACCCCTGTCTAGGCCACGCCCAGAGAGGCAGGGCAGTCAGAGAGGGGGTGGGACTTGATGTTACCATGGCGATGGAAAGGGTGACAGAAAAAGGAGGAGGACAGGATGGGGGGAGGAGGGTTCCTACGGTGGAGGTGTACCAGGTGGCAGAGGAGGAGGAGGTTGCCGCAGCTGCGTTGGCGGCGGCGAGGGTGGAGGTCATTACGGTGATGGAGACATCTGGGATTCTTCCGGGGGGGTCAGTGTTGGAACACAACTACTCTCTGACCCAGGGAGGGGATAGACCCTCGGCCTCCAGCCCCAGCTCTGAAACAGAGACAGAGGAGGAGGTAGAGGAGCAGGAGGAGGGAGAGAGGGAGGAGAAAGAGGAGGAAGAGGAGGAGAGGGAAGAGCAAGAGGAGGTATTGGTGGGGGAGGAGGAAGAGGAGGAGGACGAAGAGGAGGAGGAAGAGGAGGAGGAGGAAGGGGAGGACGGAGCAGGGGATGAGACTACGGTGGAAGCAGAACTGTCCAGCTCGTCAGAAACAGAATTTGGTGAGTTCTGGAGTTTATGACGTCATCTGGAACGTCTCAGAGCTTTGATAGGAACTATTTAGTCATAGCTATGTCACATGTTCTACTCTATTTTCTTCTGCATATTTCCAGTCATTCCTGCAAATGTGAAAAGTTTAGGTTGAGCTAATCTCAGCCATCAGACAACTGTTATGTCTCCATGAAACATCACTCTGCCTGGTTTTACGAGGTTGGTGGCACCTTAATTGGGGTACCACCCCCCATACAGACTTGATGGCCCTGGTCCCCCCCCCCCCCCCATACAGACTGGATGGACCTCATCCCCCCCCCCCCCCATACAGACTGGATGGACCTCACCCCCCCCCCCCCCCCACCACACAGACTGGATAGACCTGGTCCCCCCCACCACACAGACTGGATAGACCTGGTCCCCCCCCCCCCCATACAGACTGGATGGACCTCATCCCCCCCCCCCCCACCACACAGACTGGATAGACCTGGTCCCCCCCCCCACACAGACTGGATAGACCTGGTCCCCCCCCCCCACACAGACTGGATAGACCTGGTCCCCCCCCCCCCCCACACAGACTGGATGGACCTCATCCCCCCCCCCCCCCCCCCCCACACAGACTGGATGGACCTGGTCCCCCCCCCCCACACAGACTGGATGGACCTGGTCCCCCCCCCCCACCACACAGACTGGATAGACCTGGTCCCCCCCCCCCCCCCACACAGACTGGATGGACCTCGTCCCCCCCCGCCCCCCCCCAACACACAGGAGCTACAGATAGATAGATAGATAGATAGATAGGTACTTTATTGATCCCCCGGGGGGGAAATTTCATTATCAAGCAGCTACAACAAAAACACAGGGCAGGTGCAAAATGCCACAACGAAAGTACACAAAAGACAGATACACGGTACATGATACATAGAGCGGCAGTATGAAAAAGTATAGAAATACAGGATATCTGGAGTGCAAAAAAAAAAAAAAGCTATAAAAGGACATTGCATAGTATGAGTGGTTGGCTGAATATGTACACTATACATTGGTGGATGTTGGATGGTTAACTATACTATACAGGTTGATGGCAGAGAAATACTTCAGTAGCTAATGCGTATGATATGAGCGAGGGTAATAATAGTTTACTTAATAGACAGACTGGGTAAATGAACAGGTAGGTGAAAATTTTGCATGGTTAAATTAGCTGTACAGTTAGGTATACAGTTATATTTACAGATAAGTGAATACTTGCATGTTTACACAAACTGTACAGGTAAATGACAGGAAGAGATACTTTAATAGCTAAATGTGTGTATGATATCATTGGGGTAATAATAGTAATTCCCTTAAAATACAGTCCTTAGTGCGCAGGGTTTAATTACAGACAACTGCACTTATTGCACATTTGATATACTAAAAGCAATGAGAAAAGGTGCAACTGGCAGGATACTAATATGCATTCCTGAGTGAATGCCTAGGTCCAATAATTACTTACAATATTGCATGTGATATAATATAACAACTGTACATGGGTATGTATATACAGACCTGTATGAATACGTATGGCCTGAGTGGATGAGTGCTGACGGAACAGAGTTACTCACGGATGGATGCATAATTATTAAACTAGGTCCTAGCACCCCAACAGTTCCAGATCTATGTTGCCGACGGCACGGCACCCCGGTGAGGCATTATATAGTCTCATAGCCGCCGGCAGGAAGGACCTCCTGTAGCGCTCTCTGGCACACCGTGGTGGGATCAGTCTGTGACTGAAAGAGCTCCTCTGCGTCATAACCATAGCGTGCAGAGGGTGGGTGACGTTGTCCATGATGGCCAGCAGTTTGGCCAGGATCCGTCTCTCCGCCACCTCCTCTAGAGTGTCAAGGCTCATCCCCAGGACAGAGCTAGCCTTCCTGATCAGCTTATTTACCCGAGTAGCATCACCGGCTTTGATGTTTGCTCCCCAGCACACCACTGCAAAAAAGATGGCACTGGCCACCACAGACTGGTAGAAGGTATGCAGTAGTTTACTGCACACGTTGAAGGACCTGAGCCTCCTCAGAAAGTAGAGTCGGCTCTGGCCCTTTTTGTACAGGGCCCCGGTGTTACCAGCCCATTCCAGTCTGTTGTCCATATGGACACCCAAGAACTTGTATGACTCAACCATTTCCACATCCATCCCCTTTATAGGGACTGCAGTCAGTTGTGCCTTGGTTCTCCTGAAGTCCACCACCATCTCCTTAGTTTTGCTGATGTTGAGCTGAAGGTGGTTCTGCTCACACCACAACACAAAGTCACTGATTGTGCTCCTGTACTCCTCCTCCTGCCCACCCCTGATGCACCCTACAATAGCAGAGTCATCCGAGAACTTCTGTAGGTGGCATGTTTCAGAGTTATATCTGAAGTCTGAGGTGTAGAGGGTGAACAGGAAGGGGGACAGGACCGTACCCTGGGGGGCCCCTGTGTTGCTAACTGCCCGTTCTGACACACAGCTCTGTAGTCGCACAAATTGTGGCCTACCGGTCAGGTAGTCCGTGACCCAGGAGACTAAGGGTCCTTCCACTTTCATCCTCCTCATCTTCTCACCCAGTAGCAGGGGCTGAATGGTATTGAAGGCACTGGAGAAGTCAAAAAACATGACCCTCACAGTGCAACCTGCGTTGTCCAGGTGAGAGTAGGCCCTCTGCAGAAGGTAGATGATTGCATCATCCACCCCGATGTTGCGCTGGTATGCAAACTGCAGGGGGTCCATTGATGAACACACCAGGGGTCTGAGGTGAGCGAGGACTAACCTTTCCAGGGTCTTCATGATGTGGGATGTTAGCGCTACAGGTCTGAAGTCATTCAGGACAGTGGGCTGTGCCTTCTTGGGCACTGGGACGAGGCAGGATGTTTTCCACAGCACAGGGACCCTTTCTAGGCTCAGGCTAAGGTTGAAAAGACGCTGGAGTATTCCACACAGTTGGTCAGCACAGACCCTCAGCACCCTTGGGCTGATGCCATCAGGGCCCGCCGCTTTCCACTGGTGTAGTCTCTCCAGCTCTCTCTTCACTTGGTTGGTGGTGAAAGCCAGCCCAGGTAGGGAGGTGGGGGGAAGGGGGGTGTTGAGGATCAGTCCAGGGGGGGCAGGGGCGGAGGTGGGGTCACTGATTGTCTCAGCAGAGGTGCTGTGAGCAAAGTGGGGGTGGGATAGCCGTGAGGGTGTGTGGTCTGGGGAGCTGGAGGGGAGGTGGACAGGGCCAGTATCGAACCTGTTAAAAAATTGGTTCAGCTCATTGGCTCTGTCCTGGGTCCCCTCCGTCTGCCCACTGTTTGACTTTTTGAAGCCAGTGATATTTCTCATACCCTTCCACACCTCTCTCACCTGGCTCTGCCTCAGCTTGTCCTCCATCTTCTCCTTATACACTCTCTTCCCCTCAGCAATCCGCAACTTCAGCTCCCTCTGGACGCATTTCAATTTGTCCTTGTCCTTCTCCTTGAAGGCCCTCTTCTTCTCATTCAGCAGGGCCTTCAGGTCGCTGGTGACCCAGGGTTTATTGTTTGGGAAACAGCGTACCTTCCTGGTGGGTACAGTGTTGTCTACACAAAAATTAATATAGTCTGTTATGCAGTCAGTGAGTCCATCGATGTCCTCCCCATGAGCCTCACAGAACACATCCCAGTCTGTTGTTTCAAAGCAGTCCTGTAGGGCCTCATTCGCCTCCGGGGACCATCTCCTAATAGTCCTGGTGGTTGCAGGCTGCTGTTGGACCATAGGCCTGTAGAGTGGGGTGAGGTGGACAAGGTTGTGATCCGATCTACCGAGGGGAGGGAGTGCAGTGGAGTTGTATGCATCCTTCACATTAGCATATAACAAGTCCAGAGTTTTATTATTCCTGGTTGGGCACTTCACGAACTGTTTGAACGTGGGCAGCGTTGAAGAGAGAGATGCATGGTTAAAATCCCCCGAAATTGCAAGGAAAGCACTGGGATGCGCTGTCTGTAACCTCGCGATAACAGAGTGGATGACGTCACACGCTGCGTTTGCGTCAGCAGAGGGCGGGATGTAAACAATAACAGCAATGGCCGCCGTGAATTCCCTAGGTAGATAGTAGGGTCTCAGGCTAACGGCTAGCAGTTCAATGTCCGGGCTACAAAACTTTTCCTTAAGAGTAATATGGTTCGGATTACACCATCTGTTGTTTACTAATAAAGCCAGCCCACCACCCTTACTCTTACCGGAAGAGACGCGATCCCTGTCCGCTGTGATGGTCTGGAAACCGTCGATAGTGACGTTCTGTATGGGTATGATGTCGTTCAGCCAAGTCTCAGTAAAACACATTAGGCTAGCTTCCCGATAAATCCTTTGTCCACGAACAAGTCCCGCCAACTCATCCATCTTGTTATGTAGACACCTCACATTGCCCATAATAATAGACGGTATAACCGGCTTGTACTTGAACCTCCTCCGCTTTGCCTTACATTTCAATCCCGCCCTGCGTCCACGGCGTCGTCTTTTCAATTCGTCCGGAATATCAAACTTTTCCCTGGGGAGCAGCAGCGCTGCGTGGGCTAAATCCAGGAGCTGGGCTCGGTTGTAAACAATAACAGTTGACGACTCCTGTCGACGTTCAGCTGCGATAAAATCCATAAAATCCATAATCCTGAACTGTTATAGTTCGACTGTAGCAAAATAAAAAATAAAACTAAAGAAAAAAGACGAAAGAAAACGAACTAAAACAACAATTAATGCACGGACAACGGGAGCTGCTTAAAAGGCGACCACTCAGGGCGGCGCCAAACGACGATAACCAAGCAGTGAGGTCTCTCAGTCTGAGTCAGACAGCCTCTAGTTGAAACAGCCAGGGTGTGAAGGCCAGTTTACAGGGAACAGGGACATGAGTGCTGACAGGAGGAATGTTGAGAGCACTGGAGTGGATTATGTATTGGGAAAGAACCTGCTCCATGTGCAAATCTTCTTATTTGTTTGTGTGTGCATGTGATTTTTTATAGAGATGCATTTGGCTGTGTGTGCATATGTTAATGTATTTTTCTATTCGAGGGGGTGAATGTGTGTGTCTGTGTGTGTCGTCTCTGACTTCCCTGTCGCTCTCCAGAGGTGGAACCAGAGCGGGGGTGTGGTCCAGGGGAACGGCCCCAGAAGAGAAGGTGTTTCTGGGAGTACCGCCACGCTCACGCACGGGACTCGGGGAGACAGAAGAAGACAGGAGGGGAGGTCCGATGGTCCCTCTCCTGGAGCTCTAGCACCCTACCTAGTACCCTATACCGCAGAGAGGGTAAGAACACTACCACCCTACCTAGTAGCCTATACCGCCGAGAGGGTAAGAACACTACCACCCTACCTAGTACCCTATACCGCCGAGAGGGTAAGAACACTACCACCCTACCTAGTACCCTATAGCGCCGAGAGGGTAAGAACACTACCACCCTACCTAGTACCCTATAGCGCCGAGAGGGTAAGAACACTACCACCCTACCTAGTACCCTATACCACAGAGAGGGTAAGAACACTACCACCCTACCTAGTACCTTATACCACAGAGAGGGTAAGCACACTAGCATCCTACCTAGTACCCTATACCACAGAGATGGTAAGTAGTAGCACCCTACCTAGTACCCTATACCACAGAGATGGTAAGTAGTAGCACCCTACCTAGTACCCTATACCACAGAGATGGTAAGTAGTAGCACCCTACCTAGTACCCTATACCACAGAGATGGTAAGTAGTAGCACCCTACCTAGTACCCTATACCCCAGAGAGGGTAAGTAGTTGCACCCTACCTAGTACCCTATACCACAGAGAGGGTAAGTAGTTGCACCCTACCTAGTACCCTATACCACAGAGAGGGTATGTACACTAGCACACTACCTTGTACCCTATGCCACAGAGAGGGTAAGCACACTAGAACTAGTTGGCACACACCTTGTAAACTACCTAGTCCACTACCTAGAGTCTAAGCCCCCTACCTAGTCACTTCTTCTTCCTCTGTGGTCTTTATAATTCACTTCTTCTGAGTGCTACACGGTTGATTTCCAACTTTTCCCTCTCTCCTCAGGAAAGAAGGGAAGACGTAAAGCGAGGAAGACGGACGCCAGCGACCTGACCCCTGACCCCGTGAAGCTCACCAACATCGGAGAGCAGCTGCAGAAACTCAACGCCACCATAGATGGGATGGGCCCTGTTAACGACCTGCCTGTTGTGGCCAGGGCACGCTCACGCAAAGAGAAGAATAAACTAGCTTCCAGGTACGGATGGAGGGATGGAAGGGAGAGAGAGAGAGAGAGAGGAGGGAGACATAGAGGAAGAGGGGGGAGGAAGATATGTTTATTAGGCCCACAGAACAACACCCCTGGAAGAAGTTTTAATCAGAAATCTTTGTCTGTATGGCTGTATCTCTGTATGGCTGTATCTCTGTATGGCTGTATCTCTGTATGGCTGTATCTCTGTATGGCTGTATCTCTGTATGGCTGTATCTCTGTATCTCTGTATGGCTGTATCTCTGTATGGCTGTATCTCTGTATGGCTGTATCTCTGTATGGCTGTATCTCTGTATGGCTGTATCTCTGTATCGCTGTATCTCTGTATCTCTGTATGGCTGTATCTCTGTATGGCTGTATCTCTGTATGGCTGTATCTCTGTATGGCTGTATCGCTGTATCTCTGTATGGCTGCATCTCTGTATGGCTGTATCTCTGTATCTCTGTATGGCTGTATCTCTGTATGGCTGTATCTCTGTATGGCTGTATCTCTGTATGGCTGTATCTCTGTATCGCTGTATCTCTGTATCTCTGTATGGCTGTATCTCTGTATGGCTGTATCTCTGTATGGCTGTATCTCTGTATCGCTGTATGGCTGCATCTCTGTATCGCTGTATCTCTGTATCTCTGTATGGCTGTATCTCTGTATCGCTGTATCTCTGTATGGCTGTATCTCTGTATCGCTGTATCTCTGTATCTCTGTATGGCTGTATCTCTGTACCTCTGGCTCGTTGTCAGGCTCAAAAAGCCTTAAATTTGCCTGGCTGGCCACCAATTGATCAACCCTTATATTGGTCAGCCTGTTGCATGGTTTGGTGTGTGTGTTCCCAAACAAGGACCAGTTGCGCTCTGAGGCGGCTGATGTTGGTGGGATTTGGAGGATGATGGAGGCAACAGGAGAAAGAGCCTCAGATCCACAAAGTCCCTTCCACCAGGTGGCTGATGAGATATGTTGGCACGACTGCCATACTGCATCTCCATCCCAAAGCCCTTGCTTGGAAGTGTACTTCGCCACACTGCCAAGAACCTTGCCCTCATCCAGACCAAGGTGGCGAGACACAGTAGTGATGACACCATAGGCCTTGTTGATCTCTGCACCAGACTGGACACTCTTGCCAGCATACTTGGGGTCCAATATGTTCGATGCAGCAACATCTGCAAGCAGAGTCTGAACATCAAACAGGATGGCATTGTCTCCCTCAATCCGTGCAATGGCTACTGCTATAGGTTTCAGGAGCTTCAGGCTGCTTACCACTCTCTCCCAAAATACAGTTAAAGTCGGAGGTTTACATACACCTTAGCCAAATACATTTAAAGTTTTTCACAATTCCTGACATTTAATCCTAGTAAACATTCCCTGTCTTAGGTCAGTTAGGATCACCACTTTATTTTAAGAATGTGAAATGTCAGAATAATAGTAGAGAGAATTATTTATTTCAGCTTTTATTTCTTTCATCACATTCCCAGTGGGTCAGAAGTTTACATACACTCAATTAGTATTTGGTAGCATTGCCTTTAAATTGTTTAACTTGGGTCAAACGTTTTGGGTAGCCTTCCACAAGCTTCCCACAATAAGTTGGGTGAAGTTTGGCCCATTCCTCCTGACAGAACTGGTGTAACTGAGTCAGGTTTGTAGGCCTCCTTGCTCGCACAAGCTTTTTCAGTTCTGGCCAAAAATGTTCTATAAGACCTTCTGTGGTCCAAGGTAATTGATGACTGCTTTCAGCTCATCTGCAATGTAGGGACCGGGGTGTCTGTTGTCCTTTGTGTCTGTGCTCTTGTAGAATACTGGTTGAGGGGTGGAGATGATGTAGTTGATCATTCCTTGCCCACGAACATTCGACCACCCATCAGAGATTGTTGTAATACAGTCTGCTTTCTCTATGATTTGCTTGACCTTCACTTGAACTCTGTTGAACTCTGCATCCAGCAAATGAGTAGATAAAGCATGTCTGGTTGGAGGGGTGTATGCTGGGCGAAGAACATTCAGAAGTCTCTTCCAAAACACATTGCCTGTGAGCATCAGAGGTGAACCAGTTGCATATACAGCTCGAGCAAGACATTCATCAGCATTTCTCTGACTACGTTCCTGAGTCAAAAAAACTTCTGATTCCAAGAGGACCATCTGCTGTTGCTATGGATAAGGTGTCTGATTCATCATTTTCACCTCAAATAGAAGTAGAGGGACTTTTGTCAGAGGTTGCTTGTTGTGAGCGCTGAGGGAACTTTATGCACTTGGCCAGAGGATTCTGCATCTTTGTTACATTCTTCACATATGATTTGGCACAGTATTTGCAAATGTACACAGCTTTTCCTTCTACATTAGCTGCAGTGAAATGTCTCCACAAATAAGATAGTGCCTGTGGCATTTTCCTGTAAAGATTAGAAAATAATGAGTAAAAAGAAAAACAAATACAATTCCATGTACAGATGAATAGTTAAGCAGTTAGATTAAACAACTCCTTTGTAAGATAAATGTTTTAACATGAAACTCCTCAGTTAGCAGGCTCAAGCTAAAACCCACATGGTACAAAAACTAACTAGCAGAAATTGTTAACAAGTTAGAAATGATTTAAACACACTTTGCTGTAGGCTACTATTTACTAGTTAACAAAAGATCATGTATGTCATATAAAATATATTCACTCCAGCCAGCATTGTAATCAAAACTTACCAGAAAGCATGTAGTCCTTGGTTCAGACAGTGTAGTAGTGTGGGCTCAATAGCATCTCATTATTGTGCAAGATCTTGAGAATCAGCTGTACATGTGATGGGAGAATGCAGTGAGCTTGCAGATGGTTGCAATTCCATTGAATTGGGGATAGTTTAACCAAAATATGCCACAAGACCTAGAATTGCCTTGTGTATCCCACAAAAAAGGTACACTGGTTATAAACTTTTTTGATGAATTTAAGCAAAATTCCCCAAATTCCAGAGCTTAACTTCCCATGGAAAATTTCTGGAGATTAACCGGAAGGTTTCCGACCCTTTGCAACCCCAATGGCTGTATCTCTAACTCTGTATGGCTGTATCTCTGTATGGCTGTATCTCTATATGGCTGTATCTCTGTATGGCTGTATCTCTATATGGCTGTATCTCTGTATGGTTGTATCTCTGTATCTCTGTAACTCTGTATGGCTGTATCTCTGTATGGCTGTATCTCTGTATGGTTGTATCTCTGTATCTATATGGCTGTATCTGTATCTCTGTATGGCTGTATCTCTGTAACTCTGTATGGCTGTATCTCTGTATGGCTGTATCTCTATAACTCTGTATGGCTGTATCTCTGTATGGCTGTATCTCTATAACTCTGTATGGCTGTATCTCTGTATGGCTGTATCTCTATAACTCTGTATGGCTGTATCTCTGTATGGCTGTATCTCTATAACTCTGTATGGCTGTATCTCTGTATGGCTGTATCTCTATAACTCTGTATGGCTGTATCTCTGTATGGCTGTATCTCTATAACTCTGTATGGCTGTATCTCTGTATGGCTGTATCTCTATAACTCTGTATGGCTGTATCTCTATAACTCTGTATGGCTGTATCTCTGTAACTCTGTATGGCTGTATCTCTGTATGGCTGTATCTCTAACTGTAACTGAAGTAAAAGTGTTTAGTGTTTTAACTTCCCAACAGGAAACACAATGGATGTGTCCCAAAGCACCCTATTTCCTATGTAGTGCATTATATAGGAATAGGCTGCCATTTCCTCTGTCGATATATCTCTCTCTCGCTCTCTAACTGGGACCTCTCTAAACATGATGGAGTGTAGGGGAGTGTTTCCTGACAATACTTGTGTGTGTTCACAGGGCCTGTCGGTTGAAGAAGAAAGCACAACACGAAGCCAACAAGATAAAGCTGTGGGGACTCAACCAGGAGTATGGTTAGTACCAACCTGGCAACCCTAACCCTCCTCTCTCTCTTTTCTTCCACTACCAAACCTGGCAACCCTAACCCTCCTCTCCCTTTCCTTCCCCTATCAAAATCTGGCAACCCTAACCCTCCTCTCCCTTTCCTTTCTCCTACCTAACCTGGCAACCCTAACCCTCCTCTCCCTTTCCTTCCCCTATCAACATCTGGCAACCCTAACCCTCCTCTCCCTTTCCTTTCTCCTACCTAACCTGGCAACCCTAACCCTCCTCTCCCTTTCCTTCCCCTATCAAAATCTGGCAACCCTAACCCTCCTCTCCCTTTCCTTTCTCCTACCTAACCTGGCAACCCTAACCCTCCTCTCCCTTTCCTTTCTCCTACCTAACCTGGCAACCCTAACCCTCCACTCCCTTTCCTTTCTCCTACCTAACCTGGCAACCCTAACCCTCCTCTCCCTTTCCTTTCTCCTACCTAACCCGGCAACCCTAACCCTCCTCTCCCTTTTCTTTTCAACATAGACAAACCTTGTATAACATATTTAGAATTTGTACCTTTGATACAATGTCAGATCTTCAACGTAATATCCACTATCAGAACAAAATACTATAGGCTGGGCAGCAGCTCCTATTGGAGAGTTGATTACTACAGCTATTCATTTGGTCTCCATCCACAGTTTTAACCAAGCCCAGCTTTGATATTTGTCTCTGACTACTACCAATGTGATATCTTAAGAATGATAACTAAATTTCTATAACTAAATATATTCACTGTTGCTATGGAAGCCATTCCAAAGGGTAGGTTTAACAGAGCAAATGAACGAAAACCATACTTTATAAGTCATATATCATCCATTATACTATTAAGGCCTATATAGCATTTGAAAAGTCATCAACAGCTATTGTTTCAATTCAACCTAGGGTTCAACTAAAAATAGACAATTCAAGCTTTGTTTGTTTTCAAATGTAATCTTCAAGTTAATCATTAATATGTCTCCATCTCAACCAAAAATGTAAGTTTAAGAATGCACTTTACATGAAGTTTGATTGGATTTAGTCCCATTCTTTAACTTTGATTCTTGGTTGAGATGGAGACGTGAATCCAACATATAAATTATTAATTTGTAGACAAACTGGAATTAAAGCCAGACTCAGTCAGTGGCAAAATATATACATCTCATTCAAATGTTGATATTTGGTTGCGATGACAACCAAACACAATTCAATATCACTTTTGCAATACAGTAAATTAGCCTATTAACTTGTCGGCAAATGATATGTTGGATTCATGTCTCCAACTAAACCAAAAATACAAGTTAAATAATAGGATGAAGCCAGTGGCTCGGGTTAAACTATCCAAGCATTCGATATCCTTTCAATCTTTATAGTTGTTTGCGTTGTCAACCAAATACAATTCAATATGACTTTTGTAATACAGTAAATAGCCTAAAGTTAAGGCTATCTTACAAACTAATGTAACCGTATTTATTCAACATTAAAATGAGTAACACATCCATGGCCACATTGTGAGGTCAGCCTACAGTAACTATAGTTGTCATCTTATGTAATCATAGAAAGCCTGCAGGTCTGTGGAGAGCTTCACAATTGCTGTAATAATCTGCACAGAATCTCAAACAGCATTGCTAACTTGCACTATGTACTTTTAATGTAATCTCAACTGTAATCCAGGTCATTCGGTTGTGCTATTAGGTTAAGCACAGTTATAACACTTTAAGATGTTGTATAAATTCAAAATAGCTGACATTGTTTTTCCATTGGAATTTGGCTTTTGGTTGAAAGCATAGTGATAACACATTGGGATTTCAACAACTTCTGGCTGTCTTTTTGAGTCAGTGAATAAAGGTTGAAATCTCATTGATCAACGTCTCAACCAGCGGTGAAAGTAGAATTCATTTTTTCCAGTACGGGACCTCCTATGTGTGCAAACGCTCATAAAACAATCACTTCAAAGGGCTCCTTTACTAGACTACCCGTGCATGTTCATCCACTCACAACATATTTCCAGCCTCCAAACAGTGGGGAATGTTACACAAAACACTAACAATTTTAATGACATTTGCCTATTGTCATTAGGCCAGAATTGATGTGTCCACCGCTGTCCGCACGTGTCTCGGCCACTCGTCTCTGCCTTGGCAAAATGTCAGTGTTCTCGTCGAACCACATCGCGTTTTCAAGTCCATTCGCTCATTTTTCATGCATCTGACATGCAGTAATGAGAAATAATGGTGTAATATCCTACATCAAGTCTGATATTTTGAAGTGGAAATTACAAACCTTAGAAGACTTTTTAAAGGAGAAAATAGTAGAATATAAAATAGAACCATCCCTCCTCTTCCCCAGTCAAACCTGGAAACCCCGGGTTAACCTGTTGGAATCTTCCGGACAACCCTTTTGTTGCTGGAATTCCAAACATTCCAGAAGGCGGGCCAGCATTCCGCTGCCTGAATGGGCGGGGGCTTGCGATTGGGCCTTAGTGACGGATGGAGGGGTGGAGGGGTGGAGGGATGGAGGGAAGGAAGGGGACAAACAGAGGTCTAGGAGCTGGAGGCTAGCCATGACTTTCACCTCATTCACTCCCTCTCTTCACTTCCTCTCTCGTCACTTCCTCCCTCTCTCCCGTGCTCTCTCGCTCACACTTTACTCTCCTTCTCTCTCACCACCCCACCCTCCGATAAACACACACACACTCCCCTCTCTCCTTCTCCCCCCCCCATAAACACACACACAGGGGAGAGTCTTCCTCCCTCCCTCTCGTTCTCTCTGTGTATACAAGCCTCATGTTTCCATGTGTATAAGCAGTGGACTGGGGAGTTCACTTCAAAATCACTGGAGCTGGGACACCTGCCAACTCTGAAAAGCCTGACCTCGATTACTCTACAAAGTAATGGGTGTGTGTTTGTGTGGGAGTGTGTGTGTGTTTAGTCTCCCCCAGAGAGCCTGTCCTTAGGAGGCATTAGAAGGAAATCTGGAGCAAAGGATGAAGGATGTGTGTGAAAAGAAAGAGAGGAGGGGTGGGCTGTGTCCCCTACAGGGAGATTATTATCTGTATTAAGAAGGAGACATAGAGCATTATGGGAACTGTATTACATCAGGCTGGTATTATCCATCTTCTAGCTGCCAACTGAAGCCCAGTCAGTAAAGAGCCATTAGATTTCATTCTACTATGACCTGAATAGTATACTGCTACTTCAGCTGATTTTGATGTTGTTTATCCTCTGTGTGTGTGTGTGTGTGTGTGTGTGTGTGTGTGTGTGTGTGTGTGTGTGTGTGTGTGTGTGTGTGTGTGTGCGTATAGAGAACCTGTTGGGGGCGTTGCTGAGGATCAAGGAGGTGATTGGTCAGCGGGTGGAGCGCAGCGCAGAGGAGGTGGACAGAGATGAACGAGGGATGACCCAGAGACTGGAGGATATACTGAAAGAGTCCAGCGGTGAGAGAGAGTGAGAGAGAGAGAGAGACTGGAGGACATCCTGAAAGAGTAGTATTCCCACGCATAATAGAGAGATATATGTGAAATGTAAGCACGGTGCCTGAACATCCACCCAATAACAATCAGCCCACTGCTGAATCTAGTTGATGATCCCTGTACTAAAGGATCCAGCTGTGAGAGATGGAGGGAGGGGACGGAGAGAGGAAGATGGAGAGAGGGGACGGAGAGAGGAAGATGGAGAGAGGGGACGGAGAGAGGAAGATGGAGGGAGGGGATGGAGAGAGGAAGATGGAGGGAGGGGACGGAGAGAGGAAGATGGAGGGAGGGGACGGAGAGAGGAAGATGGGGGGAGGGGACGGAGGGAGGAATATGGAGGGAGGGGACGGAGAGAGGGGACGGAGAGAGGAAGATGGAGAGGGGACAGAGAGAGGAAGATGGAGGGAGGGGACGGAGAGAGGAAGATGGAGAGGGGACGGAGAGAGGAAGATGGAGGGAGGGGACAGAGAGAGGAAGATGGAGAGAGGGGGAGGAAGGAGGAAGGGGACGGAGAGAGGAAGATGGAGGGAGGAAGATGGAGGGAGGGGACGGAGAGAGGAAGAAACAGACACAGATTAGAAGCATAAAGACACTGAGACAGTTTAACAAGGGAATATCTACCTACAGTCGTGGCCAAAAGTTTTGAGAATGACACAAGTATTGGTCTCCACAAAGTTTGCTGCCTCAGTGTTGATGATGGCAATTTGCATATACTCCAGAATGTCATGAAGAGTGATCAGATGAAAATGAACTTAATCCCCCAAAAACATTTCTACTGCATTTCAGCCCTGCCACAAAAGAACCAGCTGCCATCATTTCAGTGATTGTCTCGTTAACACAGGTGAGAGTGTTGACGAGGACAAGGCTGGAGATCACTCTGTCATGCTGATTGAGTCAGAATAACAGACTGGAAGCTTTAAAAGGAGGGTGGTGCTTGAAATCATTGTTCTTCCTCTGTCAACCATGGCTACCTGCAAGGAAACACGTGCCGTCATCATTGCTTTGCACAAAAAGGGCTTCACTGACAAGGATATTGCTGCTGGTAAGATTGCACCTAAATCAACCATTTATCGGATCATCAAGAACTTCAAGGAGAGAGATTCAATTGTTGTGAAGAAGGCGTCAGGGCGCCCAAGAAAGTCCAGCAAGCGCCAGGACCGTCTCCTAAAGTTGATTCAGCTGCGGGATCGGGGCACCACCAGTGCAGAGCGCATCTGCACGCACAGTGAGGCGAAGACTTTTGGAGGATGGCCTGGTGTCAAGAAAGGCAGCAAAGAAGCCACTTCTCTCCAGGAAAAATATCAGGGACAGACTGATATTCTGCAAAAGGTACAGTGATTGGACTGCTGAGGACTGGGGTAGAGTCATTTTCTCTGATGAATCTCCTTTCCGATTGTTTGGGCCATCCGGAAAACACCTTGTCCGGAGAAGACAAGGTGAGCGCTACCATCAGTCCTGTGTCATGCCAACAGTAAAGCATCCTCAGACCATTCATGTGTGGGGTTGTTTCTCAGCCAAGGGAGTGGGCTCACTCACAATTTTGCATAAGAACACAGCCATGAATAAAGAATGGTACCAACAAATCCTCCGAGAGCAACTTCTCCCAACCATCCAAGAACAGTTTGGTGACGACCAATGCCTTTTCCAGCATGATGGGAGCACCTTGCCATAAGGCAAAAGTGATAACTAAGTGGCTCTGGGAACAAAACATAGACATTTTGGGTCCATGGCCAGGAAACTCCCCAGACCTTAATCCCATTGAGAACTTGTGGTCGATCCTCAAGAGGCGGGTGGACAAACAAAAACCCACAACTTCTGACAAACTCCAAGCATTGATTATGCAATAATGGCCTGCCATCAGTCAGGATGTGGCCCAGAAGTGAATTGACAAAAGAAGGGTCAACACTGCAAATATTGACTCTTTGCATAAACTGAATGTCAATGTCAATGAAAGCCTTTGACACTTATGGAATACTTGTAATTATACTTCAGAGTACCATAGTAACTACTGACATAAAGATCTAAGAACACTGAAGCAGCAAACTTTGTGGAGACCAATACTTGTGTCATTCTCAAAACTTTTGGCCAGGACAGTACAGTATCTCTATTCTAACCTCTCCATCTGTTCTCTTTCTCTTCTTCTGTACCTACAGTATCTCTATTCTAACCTCTCCATCTGTTCTCTTTCTCTTCTTCTGTACCTACAGTATCTCTATTCTAACCTCTCCATCTGTTCTCTTTCTCTTCTTCTGTACCTACAGTATCTCTATTCTAACCTCTCCATCTGTTCTCTTTCTCTTCTTCTGTACCTACAGTATCTCTATTCTAACCTCTCCATCTGTTCTCTTTCTCTTCTTCTGTACCTACAGTATCTCTATTCTAACCTCTCCATCTGTTCTCTTTCTCTTCTTCTGTACCTACAGTATCTCTATTCTAACCTCTCCATCTGTTCTCTTTCTCTTCTTCTGTACCTACAGTATCTCTATTCTAACCTCTCCATCTGTTCTCTTTCTCTTCTTCTGTACCTACAGTATCTCTATTCTAACCTCTCCATCTGTGTGTTCTCAGGGCCTCTAGTGGCTGGACGGACCAAAGAGTTTGTCCAGAGGATCCTGGAGGTGAGTAGAGGGGGGCTGACCAAGGCTGGGGCTGGGGCCGGGGGCAAAGACACACAGACCCCCCCTGGACCAGGAGAAGAGACGGCTGCCTAATGGACGCCCCACTCACCTCTGACCGCCCCTGGACCAGGAGAGGAGATGGCTGCCTGACATACCCCTGACCCCCCCTCCATCAGCATTACAACCTGGCCTCCCGACACCCTTCGGACACACTCCTACCATCCCCCACTACACTCTGTCACCTGGAGAAGAGGTGGATGGAGAAAGGGATGGAGAAAGAAAGGGAGAAGGAGATGGAGGAGGTGGGGGTTACAGCTCAACAGAGACTGAAGTTTGAGTTCAACCCTCTCCTCCGTTTCAGCTATGTTTCGTTCTGTCTCTTCAGTAGTGGTCTGTAACACACTTTTCTTACTTTCGGCTAATCACCAACACAGGCTAGCTGCTGACCTGATCTATGGCTGTGTGTGTGTGTGTGTGTGTAGTATGAATGTGTGTGTGTGTGTGTAGTATGAATGTGTGTGTGTGTGTGTAGTATGAATGTGTGTGTGGTTGGTTTAATCGCTCCCTTCTTCAGTGAACTGTATTGGTATCCCATTGTGCCTATATGAATAGACATTGCACTGTTTGTAGATGATGGAGTAGTTGGTAGGGTAGGGTTGGGTTGGGTAGGGTTGATTAGGGTTGGGTGGGGTGGGGTAGTGTGGGGTTGGGTTGGGTAGGGTTGGGTAGTGTGGGGTTGGGTATAGTTGGGTAGGGTTGGGTAGGGTGGGGTGGGGTGGGGTAGTGTGGGGTTGGGTAGGGTTGGGTGGGGTGGGGGGTATTTGAGGATAGGAAGAGAAGGGGGAGCGGGGTCATGTTCAGTAGGGCACAACGTTCCGGGAAGGTTCAGATAGAAATAGACTGTATGGAACAGATGTGCATCTCTGACATCTAGAGTAAGTAGTCATGTCTGCTCTATTCATGGTATTGCTATCTGCAACGTTTAGCAGACTTGGTTGCACCTCCTGGAATCGACCCTGCTAGTAAAGACCAGCGAGCGACAATGTAATTGGTGCTTGCCACAGAGGGCATAAATGAGAACTTTGATTCGTAGCTGTATCCTGTCTATTCCCCTTTGACAAACACCTGGGTCCTGTTCATCATGCACCAAACGTAAGAAAAATTACTGAAACAGGGAGGATTTCCTGGACGTTTTCTGTTACGTGCCCTAATGAACATGACCCTGAAATGCAAGTTCCTTCTCTCAGAAAGACCAGAGAACAGAAGATGAACTGTGAGCAACTGTAGCAGCTAAGACTTGCGGAGCTTTCGTCACAGAATTAGAAGGAAGAAAAATGTACTTAAAAAAATAAAAAGTAGCTATTAAATGCACCTTAAATCCAACCGACCAAAGATGACATGAACAGCTGAAATTTCAAAGAACTGGAATGGAAGCTGAAGTGATCAGCTCTTGCCCAACCCCCTCACTCCTCCTCCTACTACTACTGCCATTATACAATCATTGTATCATCAATCGGAAGATGAAGATTAATTGATTAACAAAAAAAACGTTGAGCGTTTTTAATGTTTACCCTCACACATCCTTTATGAAAAGGATGCATTTTGTTACCTGTATTATAGCCTGAAAGGTCAATTTGATACATTAATCAGACATTCATTAAATCACTGTTAACATTTAATCTGAGAGGAGTGTTGGGTAAGGCTAGCGTATACAGGACATGCCCATAGAGATGAATAGAGAGGGTGCACTTCCCATAAAGTTAGGTGTTCCCTCTTTCCCATCTGTTTGGAAGTGACTGAAAGCTCCTATCGGTCTGCCTTTAGCTCTACAGCATAACACTGTCTTGGTGTTTATGTTCAAAGTAAACAGAAAACAAAAAGGGACGCGTCTGTCCTCAATGCCTTCTCCATGCCTTCTGCTTCGTCTGACTACTAATGTGAACCTGTAGCGCACCTTCCTTTCTGAAAGGCAAGAGTCAACAACTATTGTGGTGGAGCGTTTTCGTTAAGTTTGTCGATAAAGTTGTTTGTGTTTTGTTTATTCACAAAGCCATGTTCCCACAAAGTGGGGATGGTCTTTTAGCGACTAGAGAGTGTCTGTGTTATGTTCTGTTCTGCCCATAGAGTTAGAAAGAGGGTCCATCTTCTTTTTTTTTCTAGAGCTCTCTTTCTAACTCTATGGTGCTGCCTTTCTTGGCCAAGCCAAAGGTGGTCTTGTGGCAGAAGTCCGACGCGATGCAGACCAGAGTTTGTTGTGTTGTAAAGGAGTGTCGTTGGTCACGCCAGTCACACAACCTATTTGCACTGCAGTGGGTACAAACAAAAACCTTCTAAAGAGTAATATATCTGCACCTTTTTGAGAATTTATTGAGTTTATGGGTTTTCAGCAACAGTCTGGGTCTGTAAATGGTGAATATGGTTTCTGGTTCAGTATACTATAGTATACGATGCTCTGGTGAAATGAAACTTCTCACCTGAGCAACAGCATGGTAGAACATTCTGCTAACGTTAAAAAGGGCAAAGTTGTGTTAACCTAGAAAGAGCAATGTTGTTTTAAAGTAGAAAGAGCAACTTTGTGTTAAAGTTTGAAAGAGCAATGTTGTATTAACCTTGAAAGAGCAATGTTGTATTAACCTTGAAAGAGCAATGTTGTGCTAAACTTTGTGTTAAAGGTCCAATGCAGCCATTTTTATCTTAATATCAAATTATTTATTGAGCAGAGTAATTAATTACCTTACTGTGATTGTTTTCAGTTAATATGGTCAAAAAGAAACAAAAATAGCTTCTTAGCAAAGAGCAATTTCTCAAGCAAGAATTTTGACGGACTGTCTTCGAACTAGCTGTTATTGGCAGAGAGGTTTGGAACTCTCTTTCTTATTGGTCTATTAACTAATTTACTGCCTGGTGATGTCAACAAAACAGGCTGAAATTTCAGGCAGACTTTTCAAACAACTCTTACACTAAAAGGGCTTTATCATAATTTTCACAATTTCAACATATTATTCTGTGGAAATATATATAAAATCACATTTTTGACTGCATTGGGCCTTTAACGTTGAAAGGGCAATGTTGTGTTAACATAGAAAGGGAAATGTTGTGCTTGAAGTGCCTGCTAGATCTGTAAGCCACGACAACCTACAGTAAAGTATGCCTGAACAAAACCTAGCAATGAGCACAGCCACAGGGCACACACTGGTTGAACCAACGTTGTTTCCACTTAATTTCAATGAACTTATGTTGAACCAACGTGGAATAAACGTTGAATTGACGTCTGTGCCCAGTGGGTATTTACCTAACGAGGTACACAGTCAAAGCAACCAAACAAGAGCAGAAATAAATGTAAACATGCATTAAATAAATTCAAGGCAGGCCAATTTCAGAGGCGGGAGTGACCAGATAGATCACCATGGTGATGTTAAGCAATACTGTTCTGTTTTGTTTTTTTCAAAGAGAACCAACCTAGAGAAACCCGGGCTCCGTTCCAGAGCCAATGCTCCATAAAAACATTCCATTCTCACCTATGGAAAATTGCATCCTTTAAAACGCCCCACCAGCACTTTAAAGGGTCATTTACCTTCAACTATTTGGTGCTCAGGTGCATCGGCTGCTGCTGCTGTTTCAATACTTTTAAAAGGCATCCTTGTTCCCTTCCTTGACGTTATCACTAACGTGATTTTCAAGGAGAGGAAGGAAGGAAGTATTTAAAAAGTTCAAACAGAGCAAGAGGTCAGAGGATGGTTATTACACTACATAGAGTACATACCTTTACCATATGCTAAATCTAATACAAAAGGCTGTACTCCTGAATGCAGCCCTGAGCTGTAAGATCAGACTCACGATGCCAAAGTCAGATGACGGGTGGATTAAAAGAAGATACACTGACTGACTGACTGACGAGGACGAACACATGGACAGTCAGGTCTGACATCACGTTGGGACACCGTCCTTTTACTAAGGGGACAGACCTCTTCCAAATCGCCCGGAACAACACAATGCTCTCTGAATGGGATTTTGTGTATCACGATAAAAACTCACAAACACACGTGTGGCTAGTATGTTGATGATGATGATGATGATGATGATGATCTCTTTAAGGGGTGAATAGTAACTTCCAGTTACATTTTCCCATTGATTTCAATACATCACTAAGTGAAAATTAGACCATAAGTTAAGAAGTTAGGTCTTGCCCCTTAGGCTGTGTTCCAAATGTCCATACTAGCATACTACTGTACCATTTATTATGGAGCAATGTAGTGGGCAGATATTGTGTTGTGTACCCAGTGGGCAAAACCTGGTTGAAATAATAACATAACTACAACTAGTTTATTACCGGAACTGGTTGTAATCTGGTCCTGATAAAGTCCTTTCCATCATGTCTTTGGAGCAGTGTAGTACTGACATTGGAATGCAAGCCTTGGTTGATCGCCTCTCTCTCTGTTGGTAAAATGGTGGAGAGTGAGTGTTACTGTACTGTACTGTGGTAATAAATTGATCTCTCACTGAGGCTTCTCTTCGACACACACACACACACCACCGTGCCAGAACAGTCACATGATCTCTTATCTGGCAGGAGCCTTCTTCACTTCACATGCCCTCCTGCTCCTTTCTGCAACAACAACTGTAGAAATAACTGTAAACTGTAACAAACCCACAAACTGTTGTTTTCTTCCCCACTTCACACTAAATGTATTTGTTTGTTTCTGTTCATGTACCGTTTCATGGGTTGTGTTTTGGTTGTGTTTAGGGTTAACTGTGATGGAACGGGAGTGGCGGCGAGGTCTTGGCAAGGACGCTCTCTCTCTCTCTCTCTACACTCTCTACGCTCGCTGTCTCCCCCTCTCTCTCTACACTCGGCTAGCATTCCTCCCACTCACTCTGCTTCTCAGAACACTGATGTTTATGTTGTACCTTGAATAGAGGGGTGCCAGGGGAAAGTAGTCGAGTCAGATCTCCCCCTTCAGTCTGATTGGCCACCTGGCATACAGTAGATGGGGGGGAAAACAAGAAGCAAGCCATCTGGCCGATCACAGATCACAGATTGGGTGCATCCAAACTGACTCCCTGTTCAATATATAGTGCACTACTTTTCACCAGGGTTTAACACAACCTCACATTGTAAGGGGAAACTAAACGAGTCGGCTCTCTGACGTACTTTTCAGATTGCGAATCATTGTTGCCACAGAAAGGGAGAGCTAGCCGATGCCAGAGACAGATCCTTCCTGATAATACTGCCTTTAGAAATCCAGAGTTCTAGAATGCCTTAGAGCACTCAACAACAAGGGCTAAATCCAGTTTGAACTGTCAAACAAACGGTTCAACAACAAGTTTGAGCACTGTATTACTTATTACACATTTGTAGGACGCATTTTTCAGCCAAATTTCTAGGCCTGTACTGTAGTATGTTATAACGAGGTTGAAAACAAAACTAAGTATTCTTGCTACTTTTTCCATGTTCATACCAGGAAGAATGGAGCGCTACCTAGTGTTCTAATCTAATCTCTCCATTTATTGTCTGAAATGGTTGAAACTAAGGAAAGAAGGGATTCCCCCGCAGCTCAATCAGTGTGTGTGTGAGAGAGATGAAGAAGGCTTGTGTGTGCTTTGTTTAAAGCCTGAATGGGCTCGGATGTAAGTCGAGCCTGGTGGGAGTACAGTGACCCCTCAGTGACTGTTCCTGAACTGCAGACTCTCTCTCTCTCTCTCTCTCTCTCTCTCTCTCACACATATATATTTTCATCCCAGAGACTGGAGGCCCTCTCCTGTTTCAAAGACGAAGCAACGCGCTGCCCGAGACAGAGAGCTCTGAGACTCCTGGGTTTGTTACAGAGGAAGACAAATGATACCCAAACCAATGATTTTCTAACAGCGGAGTAAGAAGAGGTCTGGACATTATATCTAGTATATTCAAGAACACAGATTCTAGAACACGAGGAGCTCTTTTGGAACTGTAAAAAGGCTCTTTTGGACTACAAACAGGATACATTCCAGAACACTGTCATGTCATGTACAGCACCCCCATATCCCTCCACAACTCCTCTAACCCCCACCCTCTGTTTTCAATAACCTACAATAATAATAATCACAATAGTACAATAAACGCTTTGAACTGGCAAACTACATAATGAAATAAAATAAAAAAAACTTCAAAAAGCAGCAAGAAAAAAAATACAAAGTGCCGTACAAATAGAAGGCTAATATTTTAGTTGTGTTTTGTGTGAGCGTACTGTACACCATAATGTATATTTTAATATTTATATGCAGCCGTTGTATTAAAGTATATTTTTAAGAAAACACATTGGTAAGGGTGCTCTTTTTGTTTCCCTAGATAAGAATTTTGGTTTGGACCGTGTCCAAATATTCTCAAAGCTTCCCTTCCCTGTTTCCTTTCCTACATCGTTAGCGATTTGAGAGAAAGCGCAACACAAGCTTAATTACGGATAATTTCATCCCTGAAGAAAGTAAAAAAACGGGGAGAGTCAGCCTTGGTACGTTGGCACACGCATCGACCTGCGCCCGTCTCTCGTACCAGGATGATACAAACTCCCAGAATGCCCTGGAATGTGCCAACTGCCCGACCTTGGTTCATGTCAGGGCACATTCACACACGTTCCCAAGACATGCTAAACCAGCCTGGGTCCTAAAACACTAGGTGCCAAACGGAAGAAATGGAATGAAACAGGGAGGGACTACCTGAACTTGTCCAATAAGAAAGCTTTTTTGTTTTCCGTTGCAAAACATTTTTGCTACCCATGTGCACTAATGAATACGACCCTGTACCTAAACATATACCAAGAGAAAGTACCCAAAGAGAAGAAACATGTTTTAAAAAATTTATTTAAACAGGTTTGTGATTTCCACATCCATGTAGTTATTTTTCCTCAATAAGAGACCGACGACACAAGTTAGGATTATGTCCCAAATCGCACCCAGTTTCCTACATTGTGAAATACTTTTAACCCAAGCCCTATGGGCTCTGCTCAAAAGTAGTGCACTATAATAGGGTGCAATTTGAGATGCATCATGTTTCTGCGCCTGGCATGAATGTACCATATTGCACAATGCCCAGTTCTGAGGCTAGCAACGGCATGGTTGGCATCTGACCCAAATGGCACCCTGTTCCCTATATAGTGCACTACTTTTGACCAAGGTCCATCAGGGTCTGGTCAAAATGTAGTGCACTGTATAGGGAATAGGTTGCCATTTGGGACATATTCAAAAATCAAAATGGAGCTGCAACATTTAGGCCTCTTCCTCGTATTAAAATCTAAAATAAAACAAATAGGTTTGGCATAAGACCACATTCAAATTCTGCTCTGAAGATTTCAGCCTTAGAAAGAGTCAAAAGCTAAAAGGAAGTGTGTTTAATTTACATTAGAATCACTGACGCTACATTTCCAGTTGCATTGTGAACACTCAAATTCTGCAGCTTCAAATTAACAAGATGGCTTCTTTGATTAGCAATTCAATGCATCTCATTTAACAACAGCAATACCTCCCAACATTATCAAGAGGAGTGGCACAGACTCATAGTGATCGCTGATTGGATATTTACAGTACAGGGCAGGTGAGGAGCTGGTGGGTAACTAAAACTTACAGTCTGACATAGACCCGTCACAACACATCTCTGTCACACAGGTGTGTGTGTGTGTGTGCGCCACAGTTCAACACAATGCAGTCAGAAGGCATTGACTTCAATCCATTCAACACTGGCAACCCGTTTCTCTCACCTAGCTTATCATCAACATAACTGTTTCAGAACAAACTGTTCCCAGTACCAAAACAACGTTTAAAAACGTAAAACGTTAAGAAGAGACATCGTCGCAAACATTTGAGATTCAATGAACCCCTGTAATAAAATTGTTTGATTCCTCATTTTTGTTTTTCAATACAAATCAAAGATTTTTTCTATTTGAAAGCTTCAAATCAAAAACATTCCCACGGTGGGATTATTAAGGAATGTATTTCCTGTTTGTGAGTTTTACAGGAAGTATACTGGTCAGACACATATTTTGTATCGTCATAGTTACAATACTGTCCAAACAGACAATCGTAGTGGCATTTTCATCAAAGAGTAGCTAGAAGTTACCCCTAACCACAGATACAGGGTCAGATATTATTTGCATTCCCCTTATGGTTAAGGTTAGGTATCTGATCCTAGATCTGTGGTTAAGGACAACTTCTACCTCAAACGTCAAGCTTTACCTTCCTTCACACAAAATGGCCAACACAGTAGTCCCTCTCTTCAACAGTGAATTATCTACAATAGAAATGGAATGGCTCGGTCCTCAGTTTTTCACCTCTGAAACAAACAGTGAAAACAGTCATAAAAACTTTTTTTTGAAATGAAAGTTTTTCATTTCATATCTATTGGGATTTTCCTGTTTCGTTGTTTTAACGATCCACAGTTTTCCCTTTACGATGTTCCGCCCACAAGACCACACCCACATCCTTAAATTCTCCTCCCCCTTTTGAAGGTTCCAGTTTCATGGCTCCTCCTACTTAGGGTTCTATTTACATCAACACTCTAGGTCAGAGGTTACTATAAATAGTAAATGATTCGCACCTTGGTTGATATTTTCTGTTTTACGAGGGTGCTCACAGGTCAGGTCAACGTTGATATCTGTATTTGGGGTGGAAAGATTTGTAAAACGGGAGTGTCCAGCACCCCCATAAATTAAACCTTAGTTGTAGGAGGAAGTTGCTATTGCATTGTTGTGCCTTTCTACCCAAAGGTCAATGTTACGATTCAGCGTGTCTAAGCTGGTCCTAGATCATTGACCCAATAGGCCATTGGTCCCAGTCAAGGTTACGATTTGCGGTTGATAATCTGATCCTAGATCAGCGCCTCTTAACAAATAGAGCATCAGTCAAGCCTACATCTCAGAGGGTGAAAGGTTGATCCTAGACCTGTGCATACCAGGCTATTAACACCAGTTAGTTACTTAGAGAATCTCCCACACCCGGGGTCTCAGGTCAAGAACAATTCAGAATCTAAACTGATGCTGGATCAGGCCAGCAGAGCCTCCCCCTCCTCCACCCAGAGCAGGTCCAGGGCCTCAGCCTGTCTCTGTTCTCTCTGGTGGATCCTGCGGAGGCGGAGGATGTACAGCAGGATGGCCAGCAGGACCACCAGGATACAGGCAAAGAAAAGGTAGTGGTTGTAGACAAAGGAGGAACGCAGCCAGCTGGAGTGGCCCTGTTTAAATGACTCTGCCTGGAGGTCCCTGTTTGAGAGGAGAGAGAGAGAGATTAATAACAGACAGACAGAGACACAGACAGACACACACAGGAAGTGCCTACTGACCTGAGAGGCAGGAAGCGTGTCTTAAACAGGATGGCTCCCAGGGTCCACTGCACCTCCTTGTCATGGACCAGCTGAGCAGTCTTCAGGCTGGGGTAGTCCTTAGGGAACCTGAAGCCTGAGTGGAGCACCTGGAACATCCAGGCTGACTTAAAACACTGGTACCTGGACAGGGAGGGAGGTGGTTGAAGAGGTGAGGTACGCTGAGGTATGCACAATATGCCATTCATCTTTATTAGGTAGAAATGTACATTTCCAGACAGATCGACGTAGATGAATATCTATTACACATATGCAGTGTAACGGTATAGTGAGTAACTGGATCGAAGGGTTTCTTACTTCAGTCTGGAGGAGTCTGCTTGCTTAGAGAACAGCTTGCTGTCCAGACGCTTTGTCAGGGTTGACCACTTGGTGGCACAATAGTCCTGCAGACAAACAGAAAGGAGAAAACGGAGTTACTTCCTAAAAAGATCTCTCAGCGATATAAGAGCATAAAGACAGCCTGGTTCCAGATCTGTTTATGACATCATTCCAACTCCTCATCATGCCAAACATGACAAGGAGTGGCATGATGGCACAAACAGACTGGTACCAGAATGACAAACAAGTCATTTCCTTGCCTTTCACAAAACCAATGTTTTCCCTCAGAGTTTTTGGGCAGCGCACAGAAAGGCCTCCCAAGGGATTTATTTTCAAAATCGTGACCAAGAGAGCTAGGTGGGGAGAAACTTAACCTGCCTAGGTACTGACAGAGTAAACCCAGTTCTAGAATATCTGATCATGATAAGATGTGGTTACCGTGGCAGCCTTTGAGAATTTGGCGCTGTCGTACGGTCCCCCCATCCTCAGTACGTCCTCGGTGCAGTAGAAGAACTCAGAGAAGCCGTAGAACTCTGAGTTGCTGTAGTCGATGGGGGCCTGGTACACCCCCCTGGGGGACCCCATGGTGCCGTTGTGGAGCCCCAGGAAGGGCCTGACTGCCCCCTGGCACTGCGCCCAATCCCCATGCCCTCTCAGGTGGACCGCACGGCCGTCCCGACGCACCACGTCGGATAGGCCGACAGGGAGGCACGGGTCCGCGAGGGGCGTGGCTTCCATCATGCCTGTCTGATCGCCTGTCAGCCTGGAGGACAACCAGGAAGTGACACGGAGGAAGGGATGGTCAGTCGATCAATCATTCAATCAAAGAGTTCTCACACTCAAGGTGTCAAGATGAAATTGGAGCAAGGTGATGAATTGGAGAATGTGACGCTCTGTCTGTGTTTATGCAAGCGTGTGTGCCTCTGTGTCTCGCTCTCTCTGCGTCCGTGTGTGTCAGCCCGCCGGTCCTACCTGTTCTTGGTGATGGTGGAGTTGACCAGCTGATCTTCGTAGCGTTGTCGGGCCATGTTCCCCCCGAAGCCCAGGAACGTGGTGACATATACACGGTAGACATGCTGCGTGTGCTCTGAATCACAGCCTAGGTTAAACTCTGCCAGCAGGCTCTTACCAGACTCCTCCTGTAGAGGGAGACAGAAAACCACATGCATGACTTCAACGATAAAATCATGCTCTGGGGTGAAGATTCCTCTAGGTACACATCTAGGATCAGCTTCCCATCCCTTAATTCTAACCTTAACCCTTAGTGGGGGAAATGCTAAACTGGCCCAAGATCAGTAGCAACCTCACCCTGCTCCTTGAATAATAGCGTTGTAAAGATCTGGGTGTTAAATTATTTCCGATACATGGGAGATTCATAAAGGCACCAAATGGAAGAAATCACAGGGAAACAGTGAAGGACTACCTGAATTTGTCCAATAAGAAATGCTAATATTCTTTTTTTCCCCGTTGCAAAACGTTTCGCTACAGTGTCCCCTAATGAATAGGACTCTGGTGTGGAGCATCGGGACGCAGACATTATCTCCAAATACATGGTGTGGTTTACTAACATTAGGCCTACCAGTATACACAACAGCCAGTCATGTCAAACAAATAGAATGAGAATGCTAGCTCTCAGGTGGATCCTTCCTTACCTGTTCAGGTGAACTGAAGTGGACCGCGCTAGGCACCTCATAAGCTATCTGAAGCGAGGCTCCGCCCATGTCCATGATGCCCACCGTGCGCCGCCGGCTGATTGGGTGATGGTTCTGTGACCCTGTAGTGACCTCCACCATTGCATCATCTTCTAGGAAAATTGAGAATTTAGTGTCAGTCAGGTCAATGGTGGGTAACCGGTCAAATGTAGGTAAAACATTTTCTCAGTCTGTTCAAAAGGAAAATGCATGTCCATATATACAAACACCGGCATTATCCTTTGACAAAGAAGCAATCAGCTGCAGTCAAATCTGGTTCTTCCTCATTCAGTCTTTTCCGATTATCACGTCACACTGTGCAATGTTACCAAATAAAAATCTTGATATCATCATGGCCAGATTGTACGATTTGAGTTAGTTCTGTCGTAACATTCTGCGATTGGCTTGAGAGGCTACGTCAACTGCAGTGGTGTATTTGATCTGTGCATGTGCCAGCAGTGCAAGCCTCCCTGTATGCTTGTGCGCAAGTAAAGTGAGTTTGGAAGAAACCTGAAAGTAGAGGAGAACAGGGGCGAAAGTAACACTTAGTTTTTTTTTTCCTAATTACTAAGAGATCGATAAAGCTAGAGGCACCATATTTTATGACATACACCCCCAGTCAAAAGTTTAGAATATTACTCATTCAAGGGTTTTTCTTTATTTGCACTATTTTTTACATTGTAGAATAAAAATGAAGACATCAAAACTATGACATAACACATGGAATCATGTAGTAACCAAAAAAAGTGTTAAACAAATATATCATTTATATTAGAGATTCTTAAAATAGCCCCTTGTCTTTATGACAGCTTTGCACACTCTTGGCATTCTCTCAACCAGCTTCACCTGGAATGCTTTCCCATCAGTCTTGAAGGAGTTCCCACATATGCTGAGCACTTGTTGGCTGCTTTTCCTTCACTGCGGTCTGACTCATCCCAAACCATCTAAATTTGGTTGAGGTTGGAACCAAAAATCTCAAAGGACAAATTTCCACCGGTCTAATGTCCATTGCTCATGATTTTTGGCCCAAGCAAGTCTCTTCTTCTTCTTCTTCTTCTTATTGGAGACCTTTAGTAGTGGTTTATTCTACCATGAAGGCCTGATTCACACAGTCTCAACTGAATAGTTGATGTTGAGATGTGTCCGTTACTTGAACTCTGTGAAGCATTTATTTGGGCTGCAATCTGAGGCTGGTAACTCTAATGAACTTATCCTCTGCAGCAGAGGTATTTCTGGGTCTTCCATTCCTGTGGAGGTCCTCATGAAGCTGGTTGAGAGAATGCCAAGAGTGTACAAAGCTATCATCAAGGCAAAGAATCTCAAATATATTTTGATTTGTTTAACACTTTTTTGGTTACTACATGATTCCATATGTCTTATGTCATAGTTTTGATGTCTTCACTTTTATTCTACAATGTAAAAAAAAAAATAGTCCAAATAAAGAAAAACCCTTCAATGAGTAATATTCCAAACTTTTGACCGGGGGTGTACAACTTATACATCTCCTCTACCATTAGAAATTGTCATTGCATTTCTACCACAACATTACTTTTGTACCTGCCGGAGGGGCGGGAGTAACACAGCCTTGGGACTGGAGTAACACAGCCTTGGGACTGGAGTAACACAGCCTTGGGACTGGAGTAACACAGCCTTGGGACTGGAGTAACACAGCCTTGGGACTGGAGTAACACAGCCTTGGGACTGGAGTAACACAGCCTTGGGACTGGAGTAACACAGCCTTGGGACTGGAGTAACACAGCCTTGGGACTGGAGTAACACAGCCTTGGGACTGAAGTAACAGCTGGCGAGAAGTGCACCATATCCGTCTTATTTCAATGTTTCTGGTTTGTAATGCGCTTTACTTTCAACAAATGTACTAATCAGACATAATTTCATGTTTGTGTCGATTTGAATAGGTAATGCTATAGGTTCGTAATTTATGTAAATTATCCACAATATTTAGCTTACAATATTAAAAATCAGACTAAAATGGATGGATCACATAATAGCTATATTAACCATCATTTTCTCATCTCACTTCAACAGGAATGTAGTAGGAGATGTTTTTCACAATAATCAGTGACTATTCATGATTAGCCCTACCAATCAGGTGCGCTCCAGCTGTCCTTGTCATGCGCACTCCTCGTGTCTTGATAGAATAAATGTCTTTATTCTCTTCACAAACAGCAAAGTCATCATGCTTATCACATTTCCATGGCTTGACATAAGGCTTGACCACCAGAATATATATATATATATATATATATATATATGATTTATTTCTAACTAAAAGCTTACGTGAAAAGATGATCCATCAAGTCAATTGATTAAGGCATAATTGTAATGACATCATATATACATTTCAAACATTCAGTCACATGTTCATATTTTGCTGACATTCTAAAAACAATATGAACCAGAGGAAGAGGAGACAATGGCCTGTGCTTATTTTTTTTTTTTTACATCACTCAAACACTTTTTTTTAATCAACGATGAAACATGTTCAGACTGGTCAGTTTTTATGCAGGAGATCATCCTCTGCAGTAGGAACCTGCTGACTAATGGAATTGTATCTGAGAAAATGGGCGTGTTACTTTTGTCCCGGCTCTCCCCTATGCATCTTAGAAGTCGTTTTCACATACAAACTTTATGACCAAGGCTTCCCAAAAATAACGGTTTCTGTGGTAGAACGTTTAATAAAATAAAAATGTATTTTACCCCCTTTTTCTCCCCAATTGCAATTTTATGCATTCATCAAAATCCCATCAGGAAGCCTGATTTCAGATGTGTAATGTTAACATTTTTAGGGAAATCTTTCTTCTTGCACAGCACGTACGCTAAACGTTCAAATAGAACGATTATATTAGTCTGACCATTCTCAATAATCGTATTGTGTGCATACTCAATAAAGTATCTATCTATCTACTCCTTGCCGGCCGTGTTCCTATTGGTCAGTCACCGGGATCAACTCGTAACATCAGCCACACTACACGACAAAGGCAAAACAATTCGCACAGTGCTATAACTTTGTCGGAGCCTACGAACGCACTTGCCGTTACTTTAGAAAAAAAATAATTTCGGTAGACCTAGACCCGGTCACACTGAAGATGGCCGACAATCGTTTACGACCTAAGATTTGGCCACGACGCAGACATTTTGCTTGGGACAGCAACATCGTGGCATAAGACGGCTCAAACCGTACAGTCTGCAAAAGACCTTAACCTAGCCTTGAGACATGGCTATAGCCTCTATATATGGCATCTAACGCCCCCTATAAAATGGTGGCTACTGGTATGTTTCAGGCCTACAGCTAAGCCCTAACTCTATACAAAATTCAGCCTCATCCTTTGCAGTGGACCTACAAGCGACATCATCAACGAAGCCATAACCTCACACTCACTGTCCTCTGCATGGTCAAAGAAGCCATAACTTCACACTCACCGTACTCTGCATGGTCAAAGCGTCCCAACACAAAGTTGATACCAATCCAGGCATACACACCTGTGGGCAGAGAGGCAGTGTTAACATTAACCTACAGGCAGAGAGGCAGTGTTAACATTAACCTACAGGCAGAGAGGCAGTGTTAACATTAACCTATAGGCAGAGAGGCATTGTTAACATTAACCTACAGGCAGAGAGGCAGTGTTAACATTAACCTACAGGCAGAGAGGCATTGTTAACATTAACCTATAGGCAGAGAGGCAGTGTTAACATTAACCTACAGGCAGAGAGGCAGTGTTAACATTAACACCACACAGAGGACAGGAGCTGTATACTAGTACAATTAGACCTTTTTTCACACCAGTATATACACATTTAGCAGACACTTATCGTAAGCGACTTCCAGCCATGCATGCATACAGTTTACGTTTGGGTGGTCCCAGGAATCGATCAGTGTCTAGGTATAACTGTACCATATTCCCATCATGCTCACAGCTCTCTGTCTCACCTTCCTGTTTCCCAGAGATCACCTCTGCATGGGAGCTGGAGAACAGGAAGTCAAACTCCACTGGAACATCACTTACCAGGTCCTCCAGGATAGCAGCCTGCTGACTGGGAGGGGGAGGGGAGTGAAATGGGGATAAATAAAACAACTTTTTAAACCGCTGTTAGAGATGTATAAATCAATGCCCTAAATCTCCCACAGATCTCTAGTGGTGGATTCTGTGCTTGACCCCAAGCTGACCCTTGAACCCTGACAAAGTGAAGGTGGAGGGTTGAGGCCTACCTCTCAGGCAGCAGTCTCATGCCAGCAGTACAGAGGATATAGAGAGGAGTCTCCTTGTGTTTCTTCCTGGGGACATGGGTAGCAGCGAAGGAGAGGAGGGGGTGGAGGTAGTCACTGGCCTTGGCTGGGGTCAGAGCCATGGTGGAAATACCTGGAGAGGAGAGGGAAGAAAGAAAGAGGAGAGAGAAGTTAGGGATGGCTGAGGATGAGGTAGTAGCCTGAGGACATGTGTACGTCTGGCCTGAAAACATGGGAAAACACAGGGCAAAACCCTCCACTCTGTATGACAACTTCTTCTGGGGTGCCACGCCCCTACATGGTGAACATGTAGGTAACTCCCCAAATAAAGGAAACACTTGAGTAAATGAGGGATACAAACTATACTGAAAGCAGGTGCTTCCACACAGGTGTGGCTCCAGAGTTAATTAATCAATTAAAACATCCCATCATGCTTAGGATCATGTAGAAAAATACCCAGTTGCTCATTATGTCATAATACTATGTAGGGGTCCCAAAGGAGCTTAGGGTGTGTGTGTGTTTCCAGATCTCTACCCAATTGAACATTTATGGGAGATTATTGGGCTGCACCTGAAACATTGTTTTCCGCCACCATAAAAAATAAACATCACATTTCTTGTGGAAGATCCCTCCAATAGAGTTCCAGACACCGATTGTAGAATCTATGCCAAGGCACAATGAAGCTGTTCTGGCAGTTGTAATGGCTCAACGCCCTACTAAGACACTATGTTGGGGTTTCATTTATTTTGGCAGTTACCGGTACCTAGCTACTGTATCTTAGCTCTCTCTGTACCAGAGGTAGAGGTAAAAAGGAATCTGACAGAGTAAAGACAACGTGTTCCTACTATGATGTGGTAATGCCATAGGTGAGGATAACATCCTTTTACCTGGTCATTCAACAGTAAGGTTGTTCTCTGCTGGTGTTGTTGTTGTTCTCCCCCCACCAACCCAACCTAACCTAACCCTCCTCACCAGGTTTGATTTTCTTGACAACAGGGTGGCGGTCGTGGTCCCTCATCTGCCTGATGTCCAGCAGGGTGTGGGGGTTTCCATGGTGGGGAGGCCAGTAGTACACATACACCCTGGAGCCGCTGCTGCCACAGTCCACCACGATCCCATAGTTCAGAGCTGCGTTGGTGACGTCAGTAGCCTCCATGGTCTCCACAGAGGAGAGGTATCTAGGAGAGAGAGAATGGGGGGAAGGATAGAGGGAGGAGAAGAGAGAGAGACAGAAAAAACATGTTAGACACCATACCATACAATTACACTATGAATGCAGAATAATTAAGAGTCTGTGTTGACTTAGTTGCAGTACAGTGCAACCACTTGGGCTGGTGTGTGTGTGTGTGTGTGTGTGTGTGTGTGTGTGTGTGTGTGTGTGTGTGTGTGTGTGTGTGTGTGTGTGTGTGCCTGTTTGTCTCTCGCTCTGTCGTTCTGTCTGTCTGTCCGTTCATCTGACATCCCACTCACTTGTTGACGTGTCCCCTGCGGCGCTGGGGCCCCCAGAGCTCAGTCTGATAGACCCCCAGGAAGACCAGGGCAGAGCAGGTGAGGAACACCAGGAAGAAGGCCCTTTGCCTGGGAACACAGCCCAGAGACAGCAGGGACACACTGCAGTGCCAGGAGGCTGGAAGGCATGAGAAACTGATCCTGGAGAGGAGAGGAGGAGAGTTCCATTACCATCATAGATATAGCCTACTACAACATAACACATTGGCAAGCACACAGTTATTGCATTACTAGTTCTGTATAACAGAACACTGGTAACATTTCAAACAACCATAAACATAGACATCTTCACCTAAACATGTGCTAAAGTTCAAATCCTGCCATCAAGTCAATGCAGCAGTCCGGTTAGTGTGTGATCTGTCGGTCCTTCTGAAGAAGCACCAGTTTGTGCTCCAGACGTTGTCCTTTGAGACCATTATTATACCAGGTTGCCCATTCACTTTTTGTTTTATGTTTTTATCCTCTCTGATCCACTACCTGGGAAGAGTGTGTTACCTTGCCATATGTCCAAGCAGCAAGACCTAGCAGCAGAGTTAGCTAGCTTGCTGGCTGTCACCTCCTCATGGTTGGGAACGGACTATGTGGACCCAGGTGTTGCTTTCCGTGGTGATCTGGAGAGAAGGACATAGAGATAGTAACGCCGGAAGAAAAGTCTGTCACCCCCTGTCCCTTCAAGTTAGTTGTGGACATAAAACATAGGTAGCTAGGCCTATAACCCCTAAATCACAGAGTAACAGAGAACTAGCTACATGGGTTCAATTCAAGCAGTGTCGTGTCAATAGGAAATAGATACAGCACATGCATGCGCAATAGAAACGCACCCTCCCAACTCTGCCCAGGCTGGTCTCATAGACTAGACGTTACATAGTAAACAAAAATCCTGGAAACTGAAATGAGTATTACATTTGGTATGGTTATATGCAGCAAAAATTAAAGGAGGGTGGTTGGTCAGGGTGGGCGTAGAACGTGAACGTCTAGCAACCCAAACGTGGCCTGTCCGAATCTCATCACGGACAACTTTAGCCTCTATGAATACAAGAGTAGTAGACTCCTTTTTCATCTTTAACAAGTAGGCTCACGTTTTGTGAACAGTCCCGTCACAACTCAGAATGTTGAATAAACTTCATTTGAATGCATTTTACTCTGATTTTGGTAAACAGCAATCAGCTGTCAAATTTCACATGCACTTCCAGCTGATTGCGAGGGAATGTGCTTTGGTCTATAATGTTCGGTTACATTCGGCTATTGTTTACATGTTGTGCATCACGTGAAATGCGTCAGGAGATGGAAAATACAAGTGACAGAACCTACCAGTGCCACAAAAAGTTGTGTAAACAATACCGTGCACATTTGATCTCCACTACTTTCCGGCAAAAGGACCAAAAACCTGAAAAGTAACCTCAAATACAACTTTTGTCAACATTCTGACTTGTAGAGTCTTTTTTACAGCTACTTCTGTCAGACTGATTATCCATGGAGTAACCATGGTAATAGTTTGATGTTTAGGCAACTTTGCAACAACTTACTACCATTAGCTACGTTGTATGTTAGCTAACCTTTCCCCAACCATTTAAATGAACACCTAACCCTAACTTGGAATTTATAACATACAGGTATACGAAATGGATGATGGCATCCACACATTAATACATACCACACCAAACGTAACATTATACACATTTGATTGTCCCCCCCCTATGGTACGTCTACCCCTGAGTCCAGGTTGCTCTAGTTAGGTTATCTATTATTTAAGTGGTGTGTTACGTTATATAATATTTCTTATTCCAGTAAACTATTAGCTCTACAAACTAAACTAATCTCAATTAATCCACTGTGGTCGCAATTTAACAAAGAATGAATGTAGCCTGTGCAAAGAATTTGTATAGACATAGCGATTTGGATTGACTAAAACTGGAACAATACCCAATAACTAACCGGCTTCCGGTGATGGTTACAGCTGTTGCTAGGTGGCTAGCTACTATACGGTGTATCCACATTGTCACCGTTCCAAACGTACTTTTATACAAATTTATGCTGGCCGTCACGTCATCCCAGTTGGTTTAATCACGGGTGGATCCTACTCCCGAATCACACGTTAACGACAAAATCAATTTTCTTCAAACCAGATTAATCTTCATCCAGGAAAATAAAAAGAACATTTAAATCCATCAGATGACGTAACTTCCGGTGGCCGACGTGGCCACGTCACGGAACACGTCGCTGTCCAATGAGCTGAATGATGCCCCCGTGTGGTGCGTGCCACATGTACAATCAAGTTTGACCAATGCCCATTTTTATTGTTCAGTTTAAAATCTATAACTGTTATGTTATGTATATTTTGATGTATATTATTTATCTGCATATATTTGCATTATTGCATCGCTTCCATTGCATGCACAGTGAGCCTGTCATGCATCATTTCACCCAGTAATTTCACAGTAGACAGAACAGTGTTGACCTTCGAAGCCAGTTTTGGGGACACATTTTAATATAGCTAAACCCTAAGAGCAAGAAGCGCTGATGCATGTCATTGGAGTCAAGTTATTGACCTTCGTGGTGATTACACATACTCACATTCTACAACAACTGCAGTAAAACATGTGACTGCTGTGGTTACGAAAAGGGCCCTTATAAAATGGTAACTGCCGCGCCATTGCCAGACTTCCATGTCCCTCCCTTTTCGTCTATTCCCGCCTTATTTTATGAATAATTACACGGCAAATCAGCCAATCGCTGGGATTAATCCCATACTTCACAACGATTGACCGGTAAAATACCCAATCATGTAACTGTTTCCGGCGTGACTCACTGACAAGCCCTTTTCCCTACCCATTCCGCCCAGTCCTTTCGCCTCGCCGACTTTAGTCTCCCCTTGATCCGCTGTGTCGGTCTGTTGTGGGCCCGTCCTCGGCTGGATCCACCCTCTACAACTCAAGAGACGGGCGGCGAAAGTGTCGACTTTGAGAAGAGGAGACACCGAGGAATAGCCGCGCGACTTGGACTATATCGTCTCTGCATGGAAGCGAATGGTTTCGTGTCCAGGCGGGGAATGTCCGTGGACACACCAAGCGTCGATGCCGGGGTTACTGCTGGAGCTGCGGGGGCAGACATCCGATGGCTCGGCGGGAGGATTCTGGACGCTACGGAGGGGTTTGTTGGTGGTATGTCACCGCCACGGATAACAGCGGAACCGGACTTTGCTGCGGTGTTGCAACTTCGAGCAGCCCCGGAGCCCACGGTAGCTCCTACGGAGACCGAAATAGACTATGAGGGTCTCCCCCTGGGTGTCGCCACCAGTACACACATGTTAGCCGGCGCCGTGGCTGGCATCATGGAACACTGCCTAATGTATCCCATTGACTGTGTTAAGGTAAAGGAAAATGATCATGTCGCTAATTACTTAATGACAACAACTAATTACTCAACATGCGAAATAGCCTTTAGTCAGCCGGTAGTTTGTAGTTACCGGTGTCTCGGAGGCTAAGTTATCTGTTCCCAGTTATTTCAGAGTGGAAAGGTGGGATGGATTATTTATGTAGGTGCATCATGTCTGCACACAAATGTTGCTCAAATAACACATGTACACATTCCCAAGAGACCTTTGCGTTGTCAGAAGAGCCACCATCAGAACTTTGTTTAACTTGCTAACTAGTTATGTTTGTTAGCGAAACGTTTTATTCCGAATCTCAGCCGTTGACATAAACTCCGCACCGTAGGTAGGCCCAAGCCTGAGCTCGAGTAGGTTGATAACTAGCGAATGTGACATATGTCGCGAAATAAAGATGTAGGTTGTTCGTTTATCGTAATGTTCAATGCAGTCGTACTTTTAAACCAAGGTCAATCATTACCCGCGTTAGCTAACTTCCTAATGTCAGATGGCCAACAGCAGTAGGTCGTGCGCAAGGAGCCAGCCAGCTAGTTAGTTGTACACACTTGCATCAAACACTGTATACATCCCTAGTCTCCCAACTATAATATATTGAAACTTGTCTATCTAACTGTTTTACACAGGAGCAGCAACACTAGTTAATATTATACAACTACATACATTTGTAATGGCTGTCATTGAAAACATCACAGTAGCGAGCTAGGCTAGGGCATTGCATAATCACCACTTTGTTTCAAATCCTCTTTGGAGGAGCGAAAGTATTTGATTATTGTTGGTTACACTGTATGTTGGTCACAAGGCACTGGATGTGAGATCGTCAATTGACTCCTCTGTCTACTCACTGATGTCAGTTGGGTTGTTGTTGCATATGATAAAGAAGCTTTTACTTGAGTTATTGCCTCTGGAGGGTTCACTGAAACAGAATTTTAGATAGAAATATTGCTATTTTATAGAATGGATACCATTGATTCTCAACTCAACACAGAGTTTTCTGGTCGTCCTCTGTATATTTGCATAGGCCCATTTTCTATGTTGTGTATGTGAACTTTGTCCAAGCACTGGCTAAACCAACTAGTTTTAGTTTAAACAGCGTTTGGAACCTGTTGGCTGTCCTCACCCCTGACCACTGACCACCTGGATAGATGAATCGGTTGTAGAGTGAGAACCATCACTGAACACTTATAACCCCTATTACTTTATAACCCTTCCCCATATTGTCAGGATACACCCATACCATTTGGTCTAGAATACCTAGTGCTTTCCACAAGCACATGGAGTAGCCTGCCAAATAGAAAAAGGAGCCATCCAGGCTCCCCAGGCTGGGGTTTGCTAATTATTTTTGCCTACTTTGGTGGCCTCTGGTACTGTACATTCTAATGCTGGGTTGTATTTTCAAAGCATTGGAGCCCTGGCCAACCATCATGTACAGAGCCTTCAGAAAGTATTCATACCCCTTGACTTATTCCACATTTTGTTGTGTTACATCCTGAATTCAAAATTGATTAAATGTATGATTTTTTTTCTCTCCACAATCTACAAACAATAAACCATATTAATAATATATCAATAAAGTATCTATCTATCTATCGGCAAAGTGAGACATCTTCTTAGAAATGTTTGCAACTTGATTGAAAATTAAATACAGAAATATATAATTTACAAAAGTATTCACACGCCTGAGTCAATACATGTTAGAATTACCTTTGGCTGTGAGTCTTTAGCTGTGAGTCTTTCTGGGTAAGTCTCTAAGAGCTTTACTCACCTAGATTGTACATTGTTATTTTAAACATTCTTCAATCTCTGTAAAGTTGGTTGTTGATCATTGATAGACAGCTATTTCAAGTCTTGCCATATATTTTCAAGATGATTTATAGGTCAACTGTAACTAGGCCACTCAGGAACATGACCTTGTTTTCTGTTATTGTCCTGCTGAAAGGTGCATTTGACTCCGTGTCTGTTGGAAAGCAAACTAAGCCTCCATGATTTTGCCTGTGCTTAGCTCTATTCAGTTTATTTTTATCCCTCCAAAAAAAACTCCTTATTCCTTGGCGATGACAAGCATACCCATAACATGTTGCAGCCACCACCATGTTTTAAAATAGTATTGTGGAGTAACTACAATGTTGTTGATCCATCCTCAGTTTTCTTCTATCCATTAGCCATTAAACTCGAACTATTTTAAAGTCGCCGTTGGCCTCATGGTGAAATCCCTGAGCGGTTTCCTTCCTCCGGCAACTGAGTTAGGAAGGAATTATTTTTGTAGTGACTGGGTGTATTGATATAAAATGTAATTAATAACTTCACCATGCTCAAAGGGATATTCAATGTCTGCTTTTTCATTTTTACCCATCTACCAATAGGTGCCCTTCTTTGCGAGGCATTGGAAACCCTGCCTTTTCTTTTTAGTTGAATCAATGTTTGAAATTCACTGTGGGACCTTGCCGATAATTGTATGTGTGGGGTACAGAGATGAGGTAGTCGGTCAGAAATCATGTTAAACGGTATTATTGCCCAGTGTTTAAGTCTATGTAACTTATTATGTGACTTAAGCACATTTTTAATCCTTATGTATTTAGGCTTGCCATAACAAAGGGTTTGAATGCTTATTAAATAGATAGATAGGTACTTTATTGATCCCCGAGGGGGAAATTTCTTTGTCAAGCACCTACAACAACAAAACACAGGGCAGGTGCAAAATGCCACAACGAAAGTACACAAAAGACCGATACACGGTACATGATACATAGAGCGGCAGTATGAAAAAGTATAGAAATACAAGATATCTGCTATAAAAAGACATTGCATAGTATGGGTGGTTGGCTGAATATGTACACTATACATTGGTGGATGTTGGATGGTTATTGACTCAAGACATTTCAGCGTTTAATTTTTGTATTTTAATTTTTTTTCTCCTCAATTGGTAGTAACAGTCTTGTCCCATCGCTGCAACTCCCATACGGACTGGGGAGAGTCTAAGGTCGAGAGCCATGCGTCCTCCGATGACACAATGCTCGCTTAACCCGGAAGCCAGCCGCACCAATGTGTCGGAGGAAACACCGTACAGCGTGCATGCGCCCGGCCCGCCACAGGAGTGGCTAGAGCACGATGGGACAAGGACATCCCGGCCGGCCAAACCCTCCCCATTATGGGATATTGTGTTTAGACCAGTGACACAAAGTCAACATTTTTATCCAATTTAACTTGAGGCTGTAGTACAACAAAATGTGGAACAAGTCAATTGTTGTGAATAGTTTCTGAACGCAAGGCACCATATTTTCACTGTTCTGACCTTTCAGAATCAATCTTGAATGCTGCACACTTTTCTGTCACTCATTTACTAGGGACACAAGTCAGTGGGTTGTAAGGATGATACTAGTATTAATGGGCTAGTTAGAGACTACTACTTCCTCATTGATCTGGTTTATTTTCCTAACCCAGATCCCTGCTTTGTTGCAACAGTACTCTGACAGACGTCACTCATGGTTATATAAAGGAACTTGCGTTGGCGCTCATTCCTTCCTATTTCTTGCTGTTTCCAAATAGATTTCAAAATAACCATTTCCTCATTGCTGCTGTAGTGCGCTATGCAGGGTATAGTGTGCCATTTGGGGGAGACACACCCTGTTCTGAGCTGAAGAGCCATTTATCGTCAATGCCTGCCGCCCCGTTTGGTTCCTGTTAAAGGTTTGGCCCCTACGGCCCAGTGTTACAGCCCCTACGGCCCAACCAAGATTGATTCTTATTGTTAATCATTTAAAGGTCTAGTCTAGTCATGCCTCATGACTAGACTAGACCTTTAAATGATTAACAATAAGAATCAATCTTGGTATAAATTCATGGACGATGCTAATAGCTTATAAATGTGGTATCGGATCTGATGAGACCGTTATATTGAGGTCACTGTGACAACGAAGAGGAATGGCAGTTGTCAAGCCAAGACGATCAAAGGCCCAAAACACTTGACAGCAAACCATGATATCAAGTGTTATAACAACCATAAGCGCTGGAGTTGAGTATAAACCAACATGCAGTGTCAATGGCAGCCAAGACAGCCATGACTTTCCTCACAAGACAAGGCCGAACACTGTTTTAGTCCCAAATGCCACCATATTCCCTATATAATGCAGTACTTGACCAAGGCTATGCAACAGGGTGACATTTGGAACGCAACCTTTTTCATACAGGAGAGAAGACAACTGGGAAAGAGAGAGAGAGACCGAGGGAAATAAATCATTCAGAAAGAGGGGACTTTCCCAGGGGATTCAGCTGTTTTAGCTTAACTCCTATCCCTTTCATTTCACCCTCAACCCTAAAGCTGGACTCTCGGGTATCTTTCTATACCATGGTAATGCTAGTCAAATGAACATTATGCAACAGTGTGTGTTCTGCTGTTTACATTTCATGAAGAGGAGAGTGGGGGCTGAAAGTACCAATGTCCCTGATACCTTGATCTTTCTGTAGACAAAATCGAAACATAGCACACGTGTCTCTCTGTGTCTCTGTCTGTCTGTCTGTCTGTGTGTGTGTGTGTGTCTGTGTGCGTGTAAAAAAAGAACAGGGCAGTAAAATGGAAATCAACACCACACTACTTCTGATTCTGTAGAGATAATGTTAACTGTTAGCTAAGTGTTTCTACTAACATGGATTGGAGTGGGAAGCCAAGGACAGACTGGTGCTGAAGTCTATCTAACACTGTTGTATTAGTGTTGAGACTTGCGTGTTAGACCTACACACGGTGAGGCACAAAACAAAGCACGATGTGTTTCTGCACATTCATTCTGACTTTCCATTTCCCAGATGTGTGTTTAGTCATGAGTGGGAAAATTCCATCCCTCCCCTCCAGAAGTAAATTCCCCATCCTTCCGTTTTGGTGTGCTCTGTGACTGGATAAAGGAGTCTATTCTACTCATGACACAATCTCCAAAGTTTGGTTATTGCTCCATCCTTCCTGTACATAGCATTGTTCTGTTGTGACACAGTGAATGGTGCCATGATGACAGAGAAGAGGTGAGACCCAATGTCCTTAGGCCTAGTTATTATGTCTTGGCATTGTGATGCGTCTACCTGACTTTGAGCCATAGTTATGGTCCAGATGTTAAGTGATGTTATTGGCTTGTGTCTGGAACTTACTCTGGATAATGTGTTTGTGAATAGTTGATCCCCGGTTTCTGCAATGGTTTGGGAGGACAATCCTGTGAATGCCTGGCTGCAGTAAACAGGAACATACAGGAACATAAACAGAGAAACGTCTAGTATTGGACCTTGTGAACTGCACTGTGACTGCACTCTTAGTTTTCACTGATTTCCCTCCCTCTCTCCTCCCTCTCTCCCTCCCTCTCTCCTCCCTCCCTCCCTCTCTCTGTCTCTAGACGCGGATGCAGAGCCTGCAGCCCGAGCCGGGGGCGCGTTACCGTAACGTAATGGACGCGTTGCGTCAGATCGTGCGTACCGAGGGGGTGTGGCGGCCTGTGAGGGGGCTGAACGTCATGGCGATAGGGGCGGGGCCAGCTCATGCTCTGTACTTCGCCTGTTACGAGAAACTCAAGTTCTCACTCAGCAACGTGGTCCACCCGGGAGCTAACAGCCACTTTGCTAATGGTACGGTGTTACAGGGACACACACAGAGACATTGAGAAGTACATACTGTACCTCAGAGGTATTAGCAATGTTGCTAATTTGACCAGCCATCATTTATTTTTATTTAACCTTTATTTAACCTTTATTTAACCTTTATTTAACCTTTATTTAACTAGGCAAGTCAGTTAAGAACAAATTCTAACTTACAATGCAGTTGCAGCCTCCAATGTTGTGTGTTTTTGGCTTATTAAACTTGAACCAGTAACCAACCATCTCTCTCCTCTCGTTCTCTCTCTCTCTCTAACAGGAATGGCAGGCTGCATGGCCACTGTGCTCCATGATGCAATCATGAACCCAGCAGAAGGTAAAACGCGTGTGTGTGTGTGTGTGTGAAAGTTAAAACAAAGAATAAATATCTTGCTGCGTTTTGTAAACTGCTTATTGTAAATTCTGCTGGGCTTCCGTCAGGCTTCGCTCCAAATCATGAATGTAAAAGGAGTCATTTCATGCTTCAGTTGTACTTCTCCTCTCTGATGACCACCACACATCTCTCTGACTGATGTGTAGGAGACTTTTCTCCACTCTGATGACCACCACACATCTCTCTGACTGATGTGTAGGAGACTTTTCTCCACTCTGATGACCACCACACATCTCTCTGACTGATGTGTAGGAGACTTTTCTCCACTCTGATGACCACCACACATCTCTCTGACTGGTGTGTAGGAGACTTTTCTCCACTCTGATGACCACCACACATCTCTCTGACTGATGTGTAGGAGACTTTTCTCCACTCTGATGACCACCACACATCTCTCTGACTGATGTGTAGGATACTTTTCTCTGGTAATTTCCTCTGGTGTAATTTTTTTCCGGTAGGAAGTTAAAATGCATGATTAACTTTAACAAAAACATTAGGAAATGTAGCTGGCTACATTAATTCACTAGCTAGGTTTCCATCCAACTGGTGACAGATTTTCATGCAAATATTCTAAAATCGGCATGTTCATTTTTCCACCAGAGATGTTTCCATCAAATGTACTTGTTGTTGGATAAAAGGCTGTGCGTGATGATGTAGTCCACATAAAAATATGTTTTGCAGTTAAATTCCAATGTACCAAATAAAAAATACAAGTTTAATGGGTTTCCATCGCATTTTGAACTCTACTGATGGTTTTGTCAAAACAATTGTTGGGTTACATTGCGAATGTGCCCACTCTGGTCTTGGCACGTGCGCTCGAGCCAACAGCTCTTAGATACAGTGTGGGTGTGGCCTACATTAGAGCTCTGCTACCAGACCTGAGCCCGACGGCTCCCGACATTAGGGTTAGGGCTGTTTTTTTCCATCAATAGCTCGGGTATCACTCAATTGATCACTAACAATTTGAAGCTGAGCCATTTGCTCTTGCTCTGCTGCACAGTACAGTGATATCTGGCTAATATCATAACATGGTGTCAGAAGTGTTTCATTTGGCATTCTTCAAATAGCCACCCTTTGCCTTGATGACAGCTTTGCACACTCACCTGGAATGTTTTTCCATCAGTCTTGAAGGAGTTCCCACATATGCTGAGCACTTGTTGGCTGATTTTCCTTCACTGTGGTCCGACTCATCCCAAACCCATCTAAATTTGTTTGAGGTTGGAACCAAAAATCTAGACTTTGGACTCCAAACCAAAGGACAAATTTCCACCGGTCTAATGTCCATTGCTCGTGTTTCTTGGCCCAAGCAAGTCTTCTTCTTATTGGTGTCCTTTAGTAGTGGTTTCTTAGCAGCAATTCGACCATGAAGGCCTTTTTACAATGTCAATAATATTCCAAATAAAGAAAAACCCTTGAATGAGTAATATTCCAAACTTTTGACCGGGGTGTATTTCTGATTTTGGGCAAGGCCAGGCCGGGCCTTAAATTTGGCAAGCGGGCCTAGGTAGGGTAGGGTAGGGCATGAAAGTCTCAGGTAGGGCTTGTGCATAAAATTCATGCCTGTACAGGGCTCTAGATTAGATTGTTATGGACAAAAGTCGTGGCTGCCGTTTTAATTCGTCAAACGGCAGCCAAGCATCAATCATCATGTCACCAGAATAAGACCCTCAGTATTTCCTTGTGACCTAAATAATGATGGCGCTAGTTCTAAACTGTCTTGGCCAGCTAACATATTAGAATCCATGATTTAATTCCAGCTAAGATCTTTGTTATCTTTTGAAATGTATTCTAAATGTACATCCATTGGGTTTTAGTCCAGGTCATTGCATCTTTGCTGCATTCCTACTTATAAATGATGTGGTTAAACTGTATAGATAAAAGGCAACATTGTGCTGCCTTTGCCATTGACCTGTCAAAGGCTTTCGATACTGTTGATCACTCTGGTTTAACCATTACTTAACAGATAGAACTCAATGAATTCCTGGATATTACGAAAGGTGTCCCTCGTTTCTGGGTCCTGTACTTTTTACTGTTTCCATGAACAATATGGACGTCTGTAAATAACGGTAACCTGTTCTTGTATGCCAGTCATACTGTTGTGTATGCTATTGCCCCTACGGTTGGCCAGGCTCTAATTGAACTACAGTCTGCCTTTATTGGATTACAGAATAACTTTATTGACCTGAAATTAGTTTTGAATGCAGGTCAAACTAAATAGATGTTGTTTTCTAGAGCTCATAAACATATCTGGGCATGTGGATAAATGAAAGAGCTGTCTTTTTAAAAAAGCATATTGATGAGTTAGTAAAAAAGCTGAGGATAAAAATGGTCTTCTGTAGAAAAGGCTGGTTATTCAGTCGACGTTCCTATTGGTCCTAGACTATGGCGACATCATCTGTATGAACGCAGCTCCCACTTCATTAAAGCCGTTAGATGCAGTTTAGCGAAGCACACTGCCCTTTACTACGGATGACATCACTGCGTTCTCTACCAGGATGTTGGTTGGCTCTCTGATGTCACGTAGGTTGACATCACTGCGTTCTCTACCAGGATGTTGGTTGGCTCTCTGATGTCACGTAGGTTGACATCACTGCGTTCTCTACCAGGATGTTGGTTGGCTCTCTGATGTCACGTAGGTTGACATCACTGCGTTCTCTACCAGGATGTTGGTTGGCTCTCTGATGTCACGTAGGTTGACATCACTGCGTTCTCTACCAGGATGTTGGTTGGCTCTCTGATGTCACGTAGGTTGACATCACTGCGTTCTCTACCAGGATATTGGTTGGCTCTCTGATGTCACGTAGGTTGATACATTGCTATGTTTATTCATTTATAAAAGCCCTTTTGCAAAACATCTTTACTAAACTTTAGACATGTGTTCCCACACCCCGTCTCCGGGTTGGTTAACTCTGGAACTTCCTCTAATGAGTTACGTAAATCAGCTTTTAGTTTTTTTGCACCTTATTTGTGGAACAATCTTGTTGTTAAATGTGATGTTTTGGAGCCTCTAAGGCGATTCAGAAAGCCTTATTACTGATTTAATGTTTGGTTTTTATGACCTTGTTGTTCTTTCTGCTTACATTTTGTATAGATATAGATGTTTGTATTTCTGTAATAAAGGACTCCCTGATAAAATAGGTTAAATAAAAGGTTAAATAAATAGCTGTACACTTTCACCGTCCTGGGAAGTTCAGCATAATGTATTTAATCTGTAGCCTAATAAACTGCATGGTTTCCCAGTTGTCTTAGTGAGAGGAAGGACCACACACCTCATCACATGACTCCACGTTTACTTCCATATGATGGTTATATCAATATTTGCTCATAAAAGCGTTTCCATCGCCGTTTCTCGCATAATTACGTTTACAGCCCACCTTGTCCAGCGTGTTTTATCATCGTTTGGAAAGTTTACAGACAAAATGTTCTGTTTCCATCAGGTCTGTCATGACATGTTTTATCCATCATATACTTTACTCCTATAAAAAGGTTGGATGGAAACCTGGTTTATGATAAACATTAGAAATATATGAAAGCATGTTTTTCATTGTAAGTTAGTTTACTTGTGGCTGCTAGCCAAATAGCGTGGCACTTTGTCTGTCATCTGATGAAAGCGATTTTCTGTCGAGTGTGTTGCAGTTATGTATTTTGTGTGATGAAAAACTGTAGTTGCATGTTCTATTGAAGCAAAAAAACACGGTTGACTTTCAATATAAAACACAGGTGAAATGGTTTAAAACGCATATGTTAAAAAAACATTTAGGTCTGCGTTTTCAAAATGCAGATTTAACTAGGCAAGTCAGTTAAGAACACATTCTTAGTTACAATGACGGCCTACACCGGCCAAACTCGGACGACGCTGGGCCAATTGTGTGCCACCCTAAGGGACTCCCAATCACGGCCCGTTGTGATACAGTCTGGATTCGATCCAGGCTGTCTGTAGTGACGCCTCTAGCACTGATGCAGTTTCTTAGACCACTGCCCCACTTGGGACAGTGGTATGATGTCACCTGAGCCGAGATGCACACGGTAGATATCTGCAGCGTCAGACTCCCTGATACATTTATAGAACAGTAATCCCTTCTCAGTCTGGATATTTATAGCAAATCCCCTCGACTCTTACATACTGCTACAGTCCCTAAACAGGACACTAGGGGGAGCTCTGAGACTGGGGGTTTCCAATAGTAGCAGCACCGGGGTAGAAGTTGCTTGTTGGCACAGATCTAGGATCAGCTTACATTCGTCATATCCTATCCTTGACCTTTAGGGCAGGAAAATCAAAACTGGTTAGCATCACGTAACTGAAGGGGCATCAGAAGTACACATCTGTGAGTATCATTTAGTCGAACGGTTTGGTGTGTGTTTACATCCTGTTCCGTCAGCGTGTAGCTCTACAGCGTTAACATCCGCTGGCTCACACATCTGGCCATGGTGATTGGTGTTTCCATAGCAACCTGACCGGGCCCAGGTGTGCCAGCCAGCTGTGCCATTGGTCCACCGCCTGGGTCACTAGGGACGCGATTGGACGCTTTGAACTTTCTGGTGTTCTGAATTCCATAAACCCCCTTTCCTTTTACTTTCCTAAGTAGCATTTCCTTTAGAGACTGGTTTCATCTCATTATTATAGGCTCCAGTGGGCAATCCCTTGATGGTGTTTCCCCCAACTGTATCCCTCATTAAAAGCCTTCCACATGTTCTCTCACCCACCACACTAATATCTGTGTTTTGACCAGTCAACTATTATTTTCTTCTCTGTCCTGTTATTCCTTCCTTCCTCTCCCTTTTCCTCCAGTCTGACCTTCCTCTATTACCTTCCTCTACTCTGACCTTCCTCTCCCTTTTCCTCTACTCTGACTTTCTTCTCCACTTTCCTCTAGTCTGATCTTCCTCTCCTCTCCACTTTCCTCTAGTCTGATCTTCCTCTCCTCTCCACCTTCCTCTAGTCTGACCTTCCTCTCCTCTCCACTTTCCTCTAGTCTGATCTTCCTCTCCTCCTTCCTCTAGTCTGACCTTCCTCTCCTCTCCACTTTCCTCTAGTCTGATCTTCCTCTCCTCCTTCCTCTAGTCTGATCTTCCTCTCCTCTCCACTTTCCTCTAGTCTGACCTTCCTCTCCTCCACTTTCCTCTAGTCTGACCTTCCTCTCTGTCTGGTAGTGTACTTTAAAGGCTCCAGTGTGTTTTCAACATCTGTTCTGTTCCATTTTCTTTATAAACCGTCTCTCCCTCTTTTCTCTCCCTCTCTATCCCCCCCTAGTGGTGAAGCAGCGTATGCAGATGTACAACTCCCCGTACCGCGGTGTGTCTGACTGCGTGGGCTCCATCTGGAAGTGCGAGGGCCCCGGGGCCTTCTACCGTTCCTACACAACCCAACTGACCATGAACGTCCCCTTCCAGGCGCTCCACTTCATGACCTACGAGTACCTCCAGGAGCTGCTCAACCCCCACAGACAGTACAACCCCTCCTCACACGTCATCTCCGGGGCGCTTGCCGGGGCCATCGCCGCCGCCGCCACCACCCCTCTGGACGTCTGTAAGACCCTTCTCAACACCCAGGAGGCCCTAGCTGTCCATTCCGAGGTCCCAGGAGCGGTGGGGGTTGGCGCGAGTGTAGGGACTGCGTCGGCCACTGGGGGGCGCCACATCTCGGGGTTAGGGGAGGCGTTCCGGACTGTGTACAGGATGGGGGGCGGGGCAGCGTTCTTTAAGGGCGTCCAGGCCAGGATCATCTATCAGATGCCCTCCACCGCCATCAGCTGGTCCGTCTACGAGTTCTTCAAATACGTCATCACCAAACGCCAGTACGAGAGAAGGCTGCACCACCGAGACGGAGAGAAGTAGAGAGAGGGAGGGACGACCTTTACTCAAAATGTCCCCCAAGGAACCCACCCCCATATAGATGCACTAGCGGTCTCATCTCCTATTTTTGGGCAGAGTGCCCCCTCTATCTAACTCTATGACCACCCCACAGTAACCCCACCTCTGACCATTTGACCTCTAACCTTCTTAACTAACCAGGAAATAAAAGCCCCCCCCCCCCCCCCCCTTTGTAGTTTTGTCTAGAAGAGATACAGCTTTTGTCAAAATTCACCTTACATAGCAGGTTTAGAACTTACACAGCAGGTTAGGTGAATTGACGTAGCAGTTTATGATAATTAGGTTAAGGTTAGGAAATGTGTTACAATCATTGACAAATTTGCCAAGATCTGTGTCCCATCTAGACCTGACCTCCCCTTCTCCCCTCACATAGGAGAACCCCATCCTTCACCTAGTTTATTATAGACATACTGTACATGGCACTTTAATTCAAATATACACTTCGGGGCGTGGATTCTACAAGGTGTCTGATACGTTCGTTGCTAAATTGGCATCAAGGGACCTAACGTGTGCCAGGAAACATTCCCCACACCAGTACACCACCGCCACCAGCCTGTACTGTTGATACCAGGCAGGATGGAACCATGGACTCATGCTGCTTACGCCAAATCCTGACTCTGCCATCAGCATTGCATGGTTCTTGCCATTCTCCTTCGACCTCTCTCATCAACAAGCTGTTTTCTCCCCAGGACTGCTTCTGACTGGATGGCTTTTGTTTGTCGCACCATTCTCTGTAAACCCTAGACACTGTCGTGCTTGAAAAGCCAAGGAGGGTAGATGTTTCTGAGATACTGGATCCGGCGCGCCTGGCACCAACGATCATACCACGCTCAAAGTAGCTTAGGTCACTCGTTTTGTCCATTCACTACTATAACCACTAGGGGCTTTGTCTCATCCTCACTCCTCCATTGACTTTATGGACAGATCTAAAACCAAGGTTAAGTCCCAATAATATCTACTTTCTCCTGTAGTGTACACTCGTTCACTACTTCCCACAAATCTAATAGCGTTGGATTAGTGGAGGCATGGGCTAGAGGGAGTTTCCATATTTCTCATACCAGTCATTTCCTTTAAAACAGTGAAGGGAGGTGAAGAAGTGCACACTTTGGGAGGAAGGTGAGGTGATTGGGACGCAGCCCAAGTGAAGACCTCTGTATTGGGTGATGAGCATCAAGGATATCTGTTGTCACGGCTACAACTGGACTAGATTTATTTACTAGATGTCTATTAACATCTCTGCATTCTGAAACAGGAATTACAAGCAACGCTATTTAAAACAATAACTGCCTTTTCCATCTTTGAGAGCTTGTGTTAACTTATTGCTCCACCTGTATGTATACATTGAAGAATAATAGTATTTTGACTTGAATTACTCAACTTAACACATTGGAGTTGATCAAGGCAGTGGTGCTGACTGGGTGTGGACGTGACTGACTGAGGAAGAGAGAACGAAAATAGGAGAGCAAAGCTCTAGAACGTTGAGAGCAAAGCTCTAGAACGTTGAGAGCAAAGCTCTAGAACGTTGAGAGCAAAGCTCTAGAACGTTGAGAGCAAAGCTCTAGAACGTTGAGAGCAAAGCTCTAGAACATTGAGTGCAAAGTAGGACACCATATAGGGAATAATGTGCCATTTGGGACACAACCTCAGTGAGGATGGTTGGAGGGTGTACTACTCTTCTCCCTTGTACACCTCCAGTCTACCAGACTGTTGAGAGGTTATGGGCTTTGTTTCAATGGCACCCTATTCCCTTTTATAGTGCACTACTTTTGACCAGGGCCCACAGGGATCTTGGGGCGCATTTTGATGACACACTGAAGGCATTGAGGAGGAAGCCTTAGCGGAGCAGAAGACCTTTCCCTTGAGAGTACGTGCAGCGTCCCAAATGGCATCCTGGCCTCTACATAGTGCACTACTTTTGACCACGGCTCAGAGATCTGGTCAAAAGTAGTGCACTATATAGGGAATACGGTGCCATTTGGGACGGAACATTCTGAACACGCACCGCTTTCTAGCACTTATAGCAATTTACAGTTACGTGTGGTAACAGTAACTTAAATACATGTAGTTACTTATCTTCTAGTAACTTATAGCAATTTACAGTAACTTAAATACATGTAGTTACTTATCTTCTAGTAACTTATAGCAACATTTACTAGATCCACATGGCCTTTGAATCAGCCGCCATGAGTCAAACGCACAAATACAAAGTCCTGCTAGACCCTAAACCTAATTTCTGAAGCCATATTATTACAGAAAATAACATGTGAATAAGACTACTCCATCCTAGATGAACTCATTCTAGCTGTAAAGGAATAGAGTTTTAGCCAAGTGTTCTGGAACCAACCTGATAAGTGAAGATTCTTATTTGGGTTCCTTTATATTAGGGTTGCAAAATTCTGGGAACTGGGAAATTCTCTGTTTATCCAGAACTCCGGGTTGGAAGATTCCTGTAATCATTAGGAAAAAAGCAGGAAATCCCGAATGCCCCAGCAATGATTTTTTGAAAACTTTGGAATTTTGGGAAAGTTACTGGAATTTTGCAACCTTATTATAGGTTACTTGGCATGAAATCCCCCTCACAAAGACCACCCAGAACGGTACCCTATAGAACCTCCAGGTAGAACAACATACTATAAGCTGAATACACAGGTAGCGAAGAACATCTTGAATATGATGCTACTATCACTTAACTTAAAAGGGGAAGGGCAACTTTGTCAGATGGTTCATCATCCTGGAAGTATTCTGTGGGCGGAGAAACTGTTATCCATGCTTCAGGTTTACAGCCACTACAGACATCGGCTAACTTTAGCCACCTCTAGCTCTTAAAATACTGAACTTCCCCTTTAAAAGAATCAGTGAGAGAAACGATAACTGATTGTAGGAGTGTTTCTTGCTATATGCCATGTTTTGGGAGTGGAAACCAAAGACTAAAAGTAAGGGGGAAGGTGAATTTAGTGTGATGAAAATGAGGAAACGCTAGAGAAGAGGAGGACTTGAAAGATGAACTTCTTCCTGTGTTATTTTGTGAATTGTAAATAAATGGTTGCTAACGGGCAGTGCCTCGCAGAAGCAGGGTCTTCTCTTGGGACTGCCGGCCCCACGGTCTGGAGAGGAATTATACAATGTGTCCCGTCTCTTTATTACGCAAAAATGTTCTGTAAGAAATGTCTAACTTTAATTTGTTGTAGAAAGTGTTGCTACTGCACTTGTTTGTATACTGAGGCGGTAAAACATACTATTTTTTTAATTACTTCTCAGCTGTTTTTTGTAACTCATGGTAAAGCATCAATATTACTTTAAAGATGGTGCTCACAAGGGTTGCACATTCTGGTAACCCAAAATAGGTTTTCTAGAAATTGCAGTTGGAAGATGCCTGGAATAAGCAGGAAATCTGGGAATCCTCCAACTAGGATTTTTGGAAAACTTGGCAATTTTGGGAAAGTTACCTGAATTTTGCAATCCCAGTCTTCACCTTGGTTCATCCTCTCCACAGCACAGCCGTGTGACTCCGTCTCCTACAGTGACAAGAACACATGTCAGCCAAGGTAAACTCAATTACAGACTCCACCTTTAATGCTTAGCCGTTTGGAACTCACTCATGGGATGTTAGGGTCCCCAGTGGCACCCTATTCCCTATATAGTGTACATCTTTTAACCAGAGTCCCTAGGGCTCTGATCAAAAGTAGTGCAGTCAGACGACACAGTAGCCCAAGTAGACGGTGACAAATACACCACCAGCCTAATGTCCTCCCCCTCACAAAACCCTGTGTGTCTTCTCTCTCTAACTCTGTGTGTGTGTGTCTCACTGTGGCTCTCTCTCTCTCTTGTGTATTGGCATAGGCCTATATTGTCATGAATAACCTCAGCTGTAGCCAGCCTATACATCCCTGCCCATTGTTTGATAAATGGTGTCAGTGGTGTTTAATGTGGGATGAAAATATAAACCCTCTTCATCAGTGATGCAGCTGGTGGCAGATCAAACACACACAATGGTTGCATCCCAAATGGCTCCCTATTCCCTATTTAGTGCACTACTTTTGACCAGGGCCTATAGGGGAATAGTCAAAAGTAGTGCACTCTATAGGGTAATTTGGGACGTAGAAAATAATAAGTCACTTTATCATAGCCTTGAGTGGATGGTGTGTAAATAACATCTGTCATAATTTAGTTTGGTAATAAGGCGCGTGTCGGCTGTATCGACACCCCTGTGATATCCAGCTATTGAGACATACAGGTAACTACCAAAATAATGGAAACACTTTAGTAAATGAGGGATAGAAAGTATATTGAACCACACAGGTGTGGTTCCTGAGTTAATTAAGCAATTAACATCCCATCATGCTTAGGGTCACGTATAAAATTGCCCAGTTTTGGCAACCATGACTAGAAGGAGAGATTTGAGTGACTTTGAAAGAGTTTTCCACCACCATCAACATAGCAAGGAATTCCATAATTTGGTGTTAAAGAACTGTCTCATCTCCCCACCAATAACGTTCCAGACACTTGTAGAATCTATGCCAAGGCACATTGAAGCTGTTCTGGCAGCTGGTGGCCCAACGCCCTATTAAGAAACATTATAATATTGTTTCCTTTATTTTGTCAGTTAATTTATGTGTTTTACACGAGAATGTCTCCTAGAAATACAGAGAGTGATTATTGTCTAGGCTATCCACAGTCATACTGGTTATGAATTGCACCCAGAGAGACAACAGACCAAGGTGTACCATGCTACTATAGCTTGTTGGGTCTAGCCTTTATCATCCATTGCATTAGGTTAGGTTAATTACTAGGATACCAGGGTTGGGGTCAATTCAGGAAGTACAATACATATTGGAATTTGGTTCACTTTCTGAATTGACTGGAATTAAAATGGAATTGACCCCAACCCTGTAAGATGGCCTACATTGGTCAAGTAGGTCTTAGCAAAAGGGCTCATGATTTATGATTTAGTCATACTCCTTATTTTTGTACACTTCCCTTAAGGCGTTTACAGACGGGCTGCAGTGCTTTTAGCTAACATTCCACTCCTTGCCACTCCTGTCTTTTTGGCAAATGACAGAAGTGGAATATAATAGCTGAACAGAGACGCCGACCAGGCCTCTCTAGGCCAGAGTCTGAACATAAGTCATAGATCAGACAAGACTTAACAAGCTGCTGGTTAGTCCTGGTGGAATAAAGCATAATACCTCCATTACTCAGATGGTTTTCATTCAAAGGGTGTTTCTCATTTGAACCAAACACAGCAATTCTTTATTTCATGACCTTGGGACTATAGGTTTCTATCTGACATGTTGGTCCAGTATGAGTTATTCACATAGAGTTGCTCTTTAGGATGTCCGTTACATATGAGATGTCAGATTATTATTTTTAAAGTATATTTATTTAACGTTCTATCTGGGAAAACACCATAACTTTGCAATAAGGTTTTATCTGCAATCCAATCACACTGCTGGGTTGTCAATCAAAAATAGTTATATGTAGGGTTATATACAGTGCATTCGGAAAGTATTCAGAAACGTTCCCTTTTTCCACATTTTGTTACGTTACAGCCTTATTCTAAAATGTTTTCAATAATTTTTTCCCTCATCAATCCACACACAATACCCCATAATGACAAAGAAAAAAACATTTTTATAAATGTTTGTGTGTATAGATAGAGATAGATAGATAGATAGGTACTTTATTGATCCCCCGGGGGGGAAATTTCATTATCAAGCAGCTACAACAAAAACACAGGGCAGGTGCAAAATGCCACAACGAAAGTACACAAAAGACAGATACACGGTACATGATACATAGAGCGGCAGTATGAAAAAGTATAGAAATACAGGATATCTGGAGTGCAAAAAAAAGCTATAAAAGGACATTGCGTAGTATGAGTGGTTGGCTGAATATGTACACTATACATTGGTGGATGTTGGATGGTTAACTATACTATACAGGTTGATGGCAGAGAAATACTTCAGTAGCTAATGCGTATGATATGAGCGAGGGTAATAATAGTTTACTTAATAGACAGACTGGGTAAATGAACAGGTAAGTGAAAATTTTTCATGGTTAAATTAAATTAGCTGTACAGTTAGGTATACAGTTATATTTACAGATAAGTGAATACTTGCATGTTTACACAAACTGTACAGGTAAATGACAGGAAGAGATACTTTAATAGCTAAATGTGTGTATGATATCATTGGGGTAATAATAGTAATTCCCTTAAAATACAGTCCTTAGTGCGCAGGGTTTAATTACAGACAACTGCACTTATTGCACATTTGATATACTAAAAGCAATGAGAAAAGGTGCAACTGGCAGGATACTAATATGCATTCCTGA
>CM042394.1:16924604-16944604 GCA_023634145.1 Thymallus thymallus | reverse complement strand
GTAGAGACATTACAGAGGTTGCAAATGTTTTGTTCCTTAGGTTCCAATTCTACGTCCTTTTAAATGACTGAATACTTTGGAGTAATTATTTTTAATGCTGCGTTCAAAACGACTGGGAACTCTATATCCGGAACTGGGAAATCTACTACTTACGACTTCAGTGCATTCAGGACAACTGGCACCTCGGAAAAAAACTAACACCAACTGGGCAAATTCATTTTGAACGGTCATCCAACTCGGCCGGTTGTCTGGAAGTCTGGAACTCAGGCCTCTTTCTAGAGCTCCGACTTTCTGGAACTCAGGCCTCTTTCTAGAGCTCCGACTTTCTGGAACTCAGGCCTCTTTCTAGAGCTCCGACTTTCCACCCTGAATATCACTGACGTAATGATTTGACCTCTTTTTTTTCCTGAGTTCCCAGTTGTCTTGAAAGCACCATAATACGGCACAAATGATCGACACTGACAAACATAAAATCCAATGGTTAACTGCAGTCTTTAACGAACATTTCTTGTCTGCTTGAGGAATGTGATGACAGCAGTTCATTCTTTCTTTCTTCCCCTCTTCCTCTTCCTCCTATCCCAGTTGAGATGGCATTTTTTTCCAGCGCGAGCGCTGTTTGGGCACGTCCAGGTGAAAACATGGCTTTGTTATTTCGATGTTTACGACGGGAGGAAGAGAGATATATTGGGTGTGTGTGCGCGTCATTAACAGCTGCTAATGACGTACTTCAGTTTGAACGCGTGTGTGGAGGTAACCGCACTTACAGGTAAATACAGTCGGTACGGGCGGTTCTATTTGTAACTACCTCCTCTCTCTTCAGTGGAGCCCTCACGATTAATCAAACCAACACCGTTACTGTACAGCAACAACTGGAGGCGGTGTGGTGTGCCTTCAACCCGCATCAGCAAGGGCTGTCTGCGTCCCAACTGACACTCTATTCCCGATATTATGCACTACTATATAGGGAATATGTTGCGAATTGGGACACGTTCTAGGCCCTCCTTAGGGCGTGTTTTGTCACTCACTCTCTTCAAAACCAAAGGCCACGCCCCTATCCACTTCTCTTTCACCCTGAAAGACTCAAGTTTCCATACAGTTCTCTTCTGGTCAGAACAGATCAGAATAACTGGAATCCAATTGTACACATTTTGTCCCAAGATTATCAAATTAAGACAATTTGGCCTGATTCGAACTTTAATGGAACAAAATCATTTTCCAAAGTATTTTCTGACATTTTGACACAAACACACACACACACACACACACACACACACACAGCTGTGTAGATATAAAGAGCGATAATGACTCAGTGTTTCATACGTCATAATCTGCCATTTGAGAGGAAAACACACAAACAGCCCCGGATGCGGTTAAGGTTAGGATTAGTGTAAACCGTGTAAACAACCGCGAGAGAACCGCGTAAACAAACTGTTTGCGTATGTGTGTCACAATGTCAGAAAAATATATGCGTGGCGTAAAATACAAATGATTCATCCATGAAATCACATTTAGCATTGACTGCTTTAACTCTTAGGCCTATTGAAAAAGCTTGACCAAAATGCAAGTGTTTCAATAGTCTAATTGAAACAAACTTTTTCTGGTATTTTTCGACGGTGTTGAAGTCAAATAAAAAAAATACAAACATGTGGGTAATAATTATTTTATTGTATTAATTTAAGGCTAAATTAACCTTCCCATTCTACTAATGGAGAATCGATTAGAATCTTTATTTTCCCCTTTGTGTTGTGCTTATCGCTTCTCTTTATCTCAGCTTGCTCTGCTCCTCTGAATTTGGAACCCTCACACCACCACTAAGGATTCTAAACTACCAGCTCTCTGTCTCACATCAGAATTAGACGTTCATCCGAATGGGTAAGGTTTGGCTCAAAACAAAAATATCAAAGAAACTTGCTATTGCTGGATTCGAATATGCAACCTTTTTGAATCGGAGGCAGATGCTTACACCCCCGTCTACCATCCCTGTCCACAACGCCTAGTAAAACCTACTTGAAGGCAACTCCGCTCACTGTTGCCCCTAGTGGCCGGTTTTCCACGTCATCTCCCGGCGTCCTCAGACATGGATGGACGTCGAATACTGACTTGTATCACTGGGTGACCTGGCTAATTGTAAAACCACCGCAAATCAGAAACGTCAACTATGCTGCAGGATGAGGCTGCTAGGGTCCTGAGGCGACGCCATGCTGTCGCCAACTCTATTTACATACATCAAGTGGCTGGTGCCTCGCTGTGACAGCAGGTATGCTCTATGGCTCTACTCCTGAAGCATCAGTGGAGAGAGAACGCCAGCTAGACTCTAGAACGTTGCTTATCAGTGGGTGCCAAGCTCGAGGCCTCCTTTTGTTTACGTCTCAATTAAGCCCCATTAGTAGCGCGAGAGCATTAGGGGAGTCCTGATTGGCATACATCTGTTTTGGGCCCAACAGGAGATTTGGGAGAGCAGGGTCCCGATATAGAGTACCCTAGAGGTTAATACTGTAGTTGTTACAAACAAACAGGGTTTATTTGCTGATTTCGATCTAGGCAAATAAAGCCGAAGAGGTACGAGAGAGAGGACAGGAGAGGTGAACTGGTTGAGTGTGTGGTTGTGGGGTGAGCAGCTCTTGCGACTATGAGGGAAAGCAGAAAAACAGATTACGCAAAGGAGGAGGAGAGTTGTCAGAAAGCTTGGATAAATAATTCTACAACGAGTGGCTATTTGGAGTCAAAATCCTGTCTGCAGTCCAAAAGTTCCGTTCAATTACTCAATTGAAGTGTTCCTGTGGCCTATAGCGCAGAAACCGTGCATGATGGATTGTGATTTTACAACCGCTTCTAATGGGCGATTATTATCTGTTGATTACAGCACTTGTATTCAATAATAACTACATCTACTAATAATAGGCCTAATAATATTATTATTCTTTAGGGCTGGTCCCGAAGGCACTGCTTCTCAGTGCTAGAGGCGTCACTACAGACCCTGGTCCGATTCCAGGCTGTATCACAACCGGCCGATATTGGGAGTCCCATAGGGCGGCGCACAGCGTCGTCCGGGTTTGGCCGGGGTAGGCCGTCATTGTAAATAAGAATTTGTTCTTAACTGACTTGCCTAGTTAAATAAAATATATCCAGTTCCTGTTTTAACCAGACCTGTCCAATAGTCCCAGAGTTTATCTGAAATTATGCTCAATTTATGTCGAGTATAGGAGCCTCTCCCCTCTCCTCCCTTCAAAATATGTATCCAGAAGATTGCGCTGCATGACAACTCTTCAACTCTCCTCGCGCTCTGACGCTTTCCCACGGGGAGCTCGCTTAAGATAGGCCAACAGTGATCCTTCCTTTCCCAGTCCCTTTAACAGTGGATACGTCCCAAATGACACCCTATTTCCAATATAATGCCCTGTGTGCCCTGGTCAAAAGTAGTGCACTATTAGGCAATATGGTGCAATTTGGGACGTACTCAGTGTGTTCATCTGATGCTTTAGTTTAGCTCTTTAGTAATAAGAGATAGTGCGTCCTAAATGACGCCTTATCCCCTATATGCCCTAGTCCATTACTTTTGTCCAGGGCGGCAGGGCCCATGTAAAAGGAATAGGGTGTCATTTGGGACGTATCCTCAGAGATTCTCCCCCAGACCAGTTTTTATGGCGTTCATCGACAGGGCCATGTGATGACGGCTGCTCCTCGTCTGGATAATGTCTTTGGCCTGAACCGCTGCTCGCGTGTCTGTCTAATTTCCACTTCCCCTCTCCTCGCGCTCTGCTGATCTGCCCACCGTGGTATGCGCGAGCCTGGCGGTTTCCCACAGAGTCGGGACAACGGCATTGCCGCCAAAGGCTAGCTCTGTCTGTCATGATTAAAATATGAGAAATTGAACAATTGTAGGCTAACGTAAACGAAACAAGTATGCACAAAAAATCGTTAAAATAAAACGTTTATCCAAAACGTGTGTCTGTTACAAAAGGTAATGAGGAGAGGTTTGAGCCGCCCATAAGGTATAGTGAATTCAGATGGTCACAAAGTTAAACATCATATTGTCTACACATTGCAGTCCTGAAAGTGGGCTGCTATATATGTTAATCTCATAATAAATTCGTTTTATCAATTTACTTAGATTTATGTATCTTAATAAAAAATGGTCAGTGTGTATTGAATGACTGACTTTATGGCCTAGGCTATTTCAAATAGCCTAAGCTATCAAAATCTTTTATTTTCCAAATTGAGAGCTAAGAAAGATCAAATGCCTATGGATTATATTTCTATTCTGTAAACATATTATTTTCTCATAACGCAATGCCCCATTTCTCATAACCAGGCCGCCATGCTTCTTATCCTCCTTGAATACTCTCTGCTCCTTGTCCTCCATTTTCCCGCAGATAGACAGAAATGGTGAAACTTGTAGCAATAATAACCGTTCATTCACACAGCCGCCCCCCGCTGCCTAACCTCCAGCCCTGCTGCCCCGGTTGGGGCTCTCACTCCCCGCCTCAATCAGAGGCTATTTCTTTGGGAACAAAAACCTCCCCAAAAGCGAACAAAAGTGAACCCTTTTTTCCCCCTATCCCAATCGCTGTATAGCGCAGCCAGTTAAAATAACGCACTGCCTGTGCCTCAATTTGGAATATTAGGACGTCAATCTCTCAGCTCTTGGGTTCTTTTGTCTTTGCTGAGTGGCCGGGCCAGCCTACCATACACCTTTTGTCCAGGAATCCAATAAGGCCTATTATTCGGCCTCTCCAGCCCCGCTCGAGCTGTTTCTTTCAGGGTATTTTAGGTGGCTAATCGCGTCCTTAAAGCGCCTCAAATGGAGAATAACTTCCTCTTTTCACAGACTGGCACCCGCACAATTAATTCGAGTGTGCCTGTTGCCTGGCCTTTTCCAACCGTCCCGGGCGCGAGACATTTCTAAATGGCAAGATGTTCTAACAAAGCTGTCGCTAACAACCTGAATCGGACCAGCGCAAAAAAAAAGAAGCTATTTTCATGGGTTCGAATAAGTAGGCTACAATTGCAATACGTTTACCTGCTATTGCGGGAATATGCCATTTCGAATTCACTGTTTTTATTGAAATACTGTGCACAGGTTTAGTGAAATTGTTTTTAACAAATTCTTATTTACAATGACGGCCTGCGTACAGGGTCAGCCCCGGGAGCAAATTATGGACACGTTGTCTTCTCGTGTATTCGAACCAGCGACCTTTCAGTTACTGGGCCCAACGCTCTAACCGCTAGGCTACCTGTCGCTCTAAAGAGAGAGAGTTACTCTTTTCTTGTCTTGATATCCATGTCGTAGCTTGTCAAGAGGCCATTCATACCTCAATGTAGTCTATTCATTGTCAGTCGTCTATTCTACTTTGGATGTGGCTTTTTGAAGATGATTGTGATGAAAGTGTTTTTCAGAGATTATTCTAATCCAGCATGTTGTAACATTTCTTATTGCTATCCCCATTTTATATTCTCCAAATTAAAGGCACATCGAAAAGCATGTGACATTTCAATAATATCAGACATCTTGCCAAATTAGAACAACTTGTAGATAACGCAAAGGTAGCCTATCCATCTATCTCTCTCACACACACACAAACACACACACAGGGAGAATTAGGATCCCACCATAGAAAACTCTTAAGAGCCTCACGAAGAATGTAATGGACCGTGGAATGTTTGCGCAAAGTAGCAAAATATGGAATTTATTCGTTTTCGAAAGCAAGTTATGAGATTTTATAACATGTTGTTATTTGTGTTCAGAGCCCAAGGTTGGATTTACATCCCATTTCAATTTCTGCCATTCCAGGATTTTTTTAATGCGAAAATTGAATTAATCAAATAAATGTCAATTAATTACATACTCTTCAAAACAATCAAACACGCGCTCTCTCTCTTCTCTTGTCATCAAGCCTAAAGAAATATCAGAAATATCAAGTCCTTGAGAACAGTAGATTGGGAAACTCCACCTATAGGGCGTATCAATTTAGAATAATCCAGACATCCTTTTAAGCACATGCTTACAAGTGACTATTTACACCGTATATCGCAATTATCAAGTTGATAGTCAGGTGATTAGGTCTATCCTCTCTATCCAACGTTAACTGGATAGGTGGTCACAGGGGAGCCTCCAGGGATTTTGGGCCCCATGAAAATATATAACATTGGGCTCCAAAATGTTTTTACCTAATGCTGGAATAATATTTTAGGGCCCCTGTCAGTCACAGGCCCTTAGAATCATCCTAACTTTTCCCCCCCATACGGCGCCCCTGGGTGGTCATTCAAATAGAATGCGACCATTGTTGGTCATAAATCCATTTCAACCGTTATGCACAGCTTTCTTTCTGATGACCGTCACCGAGAGTGGAGTAAACATGTTGAATTTGCACCTTTTCAGTCTTAATCAAACGAAAAGGCAGCCCAGCAGACAGGCACGAAGTCCCATGACTACATAAAAACAACACTGTTTTCGAGATACTGCTGAGAAACCACTCTTTTTTTTATTTAAAAAAGGGGAAGAACCCTTAAAAAACTGCATGAGAGGATTCAATTAATGTCACCGGTGTGGGTATAAAACAATGGTCCGGTTTGATCCCGGGTGTAACCGGAGTGGGGCTACCAGGCCCGGATCCCTTGCAGTGAGCCCTGACATGTCGTGACCGCTGTCCCTTGGTGCGTTTGGGGCTGGGGAGAGGCGCTAAGCCCCCCAATGTTCCCCAAGTTCATGGTCATGAAGGCGTTAGCCGTGGTGGTTGGGGGGAGAGTAGGGATACTGGTGTATGTACAGCTGTAGTTGCTGTTGTATGCCGGGTTGTTGTACGTGTAGGTCGGGTATCCGTTGTAACTATAGGGGTTCGGCCCGTACGGAGCGTTGTAGTTCTGAGTCCCGCCCAGACAGGGCTTCCCATCCCGGACCAGGACCGGCACCGCGACTCGTCTTGGCGGGGGAGGGTGGTGGTGTCCTGCCAGCTCCAGGGACTTGTCCTGCCGCTGCCGCTTGCACTTGTACCGTCGGTTCTGGAACCAGATTTTGACCTGCGTGGAGGTGAGTTTGAGAGTGCTCGCAAGGTGTTCTCGTTCCGGAGCGGACAGGTACCTCTGCTGCTTGAAACGCCGCTCCAACTCGAACACCTGGGCTTGGGAGAAGAGGACCCGGGGTTTCCGTCTGGTTCTCTGCTTGGCAGGCCGCTCGGAGTCCCCCTGCCCGCTGTCCTCTCCCTCCAGGGGCTTGGACACCACGCCACAGCTCTCTGTGGTGTCAAGAGATCAGCATAAACATTTTGTAGGCTACTCTGAAAAAATAGGAATTTTGGCTTTTTTGGGGGGTTGCTTATACGTAGGCCTTCTTTAATAGTTTATTCAAGTAGCCTGTAAAATTAGAAAATATTTTTGGGGAAATATATTTGATAACGTATTTTATTTGAATGTGTGTAGCCTACTACTTTAGTTTAACTGATATTAATGCGTAATTATTTTGTCAGTCAGTATAGTCCTACCCTCCAAAAAAAACCGTGACAGTAAAACGTCTAATCCAAACAATTCAAAACGTGTATATTTCACGATAAATTAGTTTTGATAAATTATGTAAAAGAAACAAGAGAGCACTATATAGTGAGAATTATTCATGGCTAAATACAGCTGTCTAAAGGTATGGCCATGAATCAAAACCAAAGACAACAATTATTCCACAATGTTTACTTTCACTTGGTTGCAGGCTAGTCCTACTCGGTGTCGTTTATTTTTAAGACTTATTTACATTCATGCTATTCTATTGGCCATAAAGTAGTTATAATCCAATAACATTTGTTTGGCATAATTTTAACTAATTTATAATTCTATTCAGCCCTTAAGAGTAAAGACAATAGCGCAATGAAAACATATTTATACCCGTTGAGATATTTATTCTCATGCCCACCTAAATTACTTTTTTGTTTATTATTCAACAAATCAAATATTTAAAGAGGAGATTAATTAATTACTTAAAAATCTCCAGACCCATTTGGGATTAAAATGTAGTTTTGTTGAATTATAACAGGCCTCGTTCGTGTCTTTTGAAATTATAATAATACACTCCTGTGTCCAACATTTGTCACTTTTTAAGACACATTTCGGAAATAATTTATTGCTTTATCCTTACATTTTCTAGTTTTATATAGATTGTCGATGCAAACGATCATGAGTTTGTATATTGAGAAAGACAATAATATATAATATATTCAAAGCAATGCTTTGTGCCCCTTTGTTCATACATCATTTCAGCCAGCAGAACAAAAATCTCATAATAATCATTTTGTAAATAAACTCACTGTTTTCCTGATCCTCCAGGTCTACCTCCAGTTTCGGGTCGGTCAGGTGGTCCAGCCCGGGATGGACGAACATCTCCGGGGACAGACTGGCCTCTCTATGCCCGTCCCGGGCCGACAGAGAACTCATGTAAGCCATGTTGTCCTCCCCGTTCGAGAACGGGCTGTCGACCTCTGAAGCAAGCATACAGGACGGCGGCGCCTGGAAGTGCTGGGACTGGGTCTGCTGTTGCTGGGTCAAGTCCGGGTGTACTAAGTGTTGTTGGGTTTGGGACAGGTGTTGGATCTGTTGCGGGTCCAGATGTCGAGATTGGTGCTGTTGAGATCGCTGCCTCTGCTGCTGCTGCTCCAGCTGCTCGAGTTTCAGAATATCCTTGACAGAAAACGGCGTGGAAGTGAGCGGGCTCGGGAGCATCATGCCATCGAGGTCCTGCTCGAGCGCATTAAGGAAATGGAACCCGCTGAGTAACATATGATACTGTATACTCCGTTTTAAAGAATCATTGATTTAGAGGCTCGGTGATCGAAGGTGCGCGCGCTAAACTGCTGCATATCCCACCGCATCCCCGGATGAAAAGAAACAAAGGTTTGTTTAAAGGTTTAGTCCTATAAGTGTGGCCTGGTTCTCCATAGGCTATAGACAAACCAGGAGTGCGGTGCGATCTTTTGACAGTTGAGTTACTGTGTGTTTTTGTAACTGGAGTTGGGAGCAGGGCTGGGCGAAGCCCCTTGTCTCTTCCCGTGATGTCACTGGATCTGGGGTGGGATGTATGAAACAGAAAGAAAGGGAAGGTGGGGAAAGGAGCGGGTGCGCGAGCGAGCTAAGTATTTGGACAAGTTGGGAGGGAAAGGAAACGGAGGTATAGAAGAGGGCGACCCGCCTTCATTGTACACCCCCTCTATATATAATACCTTCCCTACATTTCTACGCTATAGATTGCACATTCATTTACGCATTAATCAGTGTTATTCTTATTCATGTGTTTTGGATGATTTAGTAAGATAACTTGGTCCGGAATCACACCGGTGGTGAACGAATACATCTGGGAGAGGACAGCAGAGTAGGAACTGAGACTGTGGAGTTATTGCTGACTTACTTTGGGACATTTGAGAGGGACAACTCTCACCAAACGCATGTGCATGCTCCCTCTTTCCAGGAGCGCATGAAATAGCCTACACCCTGACAATAATATATATACATTTCAAAATAGGCCATCAACTGGAATTCAAATATTACTCTTACGCATGACGAAAACGAGGAAATTAGACAGAGCTGATCATGCGCCGTGACAATGATATACTGAAAATAAAGTAATTGTCCCTTTATGTGAACTTAATCTATAGTGCACCGTTCCAAATGTTCCTGTACATATTGTTTTGAAGTGCGTCAATAAGTTACGGATGTGCCTGTCATGCGTAATCCCTCCATATCTCATGGGGACGTGAGTGAGAAAACTGTGCAGGCTATCGAGCAAAAGCGTGAGGAGAAAACGACGAGCTACGTGCCTGTCACTGCGTGAAGGTCACGTGTCCGGCCTCTGCTATGCCTATATATTCCATACAACCATGCACACTGAGTAGGCCTATACTGTTTTATAGGCCTATGTGGCTTGTTCTGTTTGTTGAAACTAAATGTGGTTATACGCTGAGTGCACAAAACATTAGGAATACCAGCTATTTCCATGACAGACTGAATGATATGAGCCCTTATTGATGTCACCTCTTAAATCCACTTCAATCAGTGACTTTTTAAGCAGACGCTCTTATCCAGAGCGACTTACAGTACTGAGTGCATACATTTCCATACGTGTCCCTGTTGGAATCGAACAAACAACTACTGAGCCACACAGGACCAGACAGATGAAATGGGAGAAGACCGATTTTTAAGGTTTGAGACAACTGAGAAGTGGATTGTGTGTGTCGTTCAATGGGCAAGACAAAAGATTGAAGTACCTTTGAACGGGGTATGGTAGAAGGTGCCAGATGCACCGGTTTGAGTTTTTCAAGAACTGCAACGCTGCTGGGTTTTTCCACGCTCAACAGTTTCCCGTGTGTATCAAGAATGACCCACCACCCAAATGACATCCAGCCAACTTGACACAACTGTGGGAAGCATTGGAGTCAACATGGGCCAGCATCCTTGTGGAACGCTTTCGACCACTTGTAGAGGCCATGCCCCGACGAATTTAGGTTGTTCTGACAGCATAAGGGTGGTGTTTTGTACACTCAGTGTATATGCTTCACTATGCACCAATGATGACACGAATCAAAAAGGAAAGGGTGCAACTCTACTGCATTAAAATAACTAACTTTGTATTTCATGTCAGAGCAGATGCATCACAGCAGGTATACGTTTCGGTCCCGAGACCTTCCCCAGGCTGCATGCAAAAACGCAGCACCGGCCTCTACACGAATTAATGCTGTGAAACAACAGATCTACGTTTTTGATCAATGATAACATGCCATGCAGCACTATTGTAGTTTGACCATTTTGAACAGTAGGTCATTGGCAATAACCGAACAACAAGAGTAGCCTAGCGCTAGCCTAGCCCATAAGCTATCCGTGCTGCAGCAGCCTAATAGCCCAAAGATGCCATGCACATCGTACACACAAAATGCCTTTGTGAATAGTAGCTAGCTCCAGCAGTAGCCCATGGCCGGTGTCTGTGCCTCTTATCCGGGTATATTAATAACTCCGTGGGGACGATAAGCAGGGTATCGCGACGATTAACATTCCTACAACAAAACCGATTGACTTTTTTAGCCAATACAATCTGCTCCGTATCAACTCCCTTTCCGTTTCAGACATACACACACAAACACACACGTACACACAAACGGCTGTCACTCTGTGGCCTCCGCTCTCGGCCGGTCCCTCACTCACACACACTCCTGTAGCCTGAGTAATGTTTTTGTGTGCATGGCAGCGAGGCAGAGTTTTCCCTCACCAGACACAACGCAGAGAAGTGCCACGGTGTTAGCAAGCTCTGACAGACAGATAAGTCCACCCATTTGCTGCTTGTGTGTGTTCCTTCGTTCAAATGTGCGTGCATCTAATCTGTGCTGTGGCATGAAGTCGAATCAAATGCATTCTGATCTGAAATCTGACTTGGTACAGATGGAGGCTAGGCCCAACCATAAACCATAGCAAGACACTGCAGAGGCTTATAGGCCTCCTCATGACAATGATTAACTGACTAGAGAGAGACCTAGAGGAGGAGGGCGGATATTGTCAGATATATGTCTGATGATGAAGTCTGGTTACAAGGCTCGCAGACACGCCGGCGCGCATTCTGATTCGTGGTATATCAACGCCACCGGTCATGTCCTCGTGGAAGTCGGGACGCTCGTAAAATAGTGCCTAACAAGGCCACCAGTGGACTGTGTTTAGACTGGCCACGGGACGACGGGCCTCGAGCCACCATGTCCGTTCATGTAGTTTAAATAAGCATTAAATCCAACGACGCCAAGCGGATGTTGGGTAACGCGATGCGTTCTGAGGTCAAGGAGAAGCATTGGAAAATAGTTTTGCCCCCATGCTCAGGAGATTCATGCCGGAAAAGTTAGGCTATGCGTTGTGGATGGATGGTTAGGTAGATGTTATATTTTCGATAGCTACACAAACGACTGAAAATTTTTTGCCATTAACTTCTTATAAAAAAAACCTTTGTCCTGTGTATTTTAATTGTTTAGATATTTTGGTAGCCTAGTGTCAATTCAAATACCTATTTGTTCATTTACGCTTAAATCATTGTTTAAATTGATGTTATCAACTTGTACCTTTTAGAATTGTATTTGTTGGGTACATTCAATGGACAATTAATTTAGATATTAAATAAAACTAGGCCTACAAAATAAATTGTAGAGAGAGTTATACTGTGATCGTGCCATTTATACAATTGTGATTATTCATTCCAGTTATTTTTCACAATCAAGTGTCCAAAAACTAATTCATGCTGTCAAAAATATTAGCTATTATCTTCATAATAGTAAACGTTGTTGTTATTTTTGCCAAACTAATATGTTAACCTTGATTATATTTATTTGCATTCATTTGCTCAGAAATGGCTGTGCCTTTTAGCCTTGATGATTTATTATCCAGGTGTTATTTTAGGTGCATGGGGCGATGAGCACCGCGGACACCCATCCTGCCCAAGTCTCTCTCTCTCTGGATGCTGAGGTTGCTTTTTTGGCGGGATGTGTCACATAGGCCAATGTTTAATATCTCTCCGAAGTCTTTGATACGTTTAATAGCACGTATTAAAATACGTGGCAGCCTTGTGCTAAGTGTTAAAGAATTAAGAAGCATCTAAATGGAACAACAATAGCGAATAGCCCGTCGCCGGCCTTTGGTCTTTGCCGTTTCTGTGTCATATCCGGAGGGGCTGAGATTTCACTTACATTTCAGGGTTAGGCCTTTACCTGTCTTTTGGGAAAGGAGTGGGGGGTAAGGTATGAGGGTACGAGGGTATGAGGGAGGGGGTTTGGGGGCAACAAAAGGAAATGCTACACCTCTTGTCGTCTGTCAATTGTGGCCAAGTATAGGCGCCAGGGCCGAATGCTTGGTTGCAGTTGGAACCATTGGGCAGCCTATATAGGAGAGAAAAGGGGAAGGGAGCGAGACGAGAGATCATTTCATCCGCTCGCGATGTTTAGATTAGGACAGGGTCTTCCTCCCCGGGCCTCAAGCCGCGCACCCTTTACAACGGCCCATTTGGGAGAGTTAAAGGGTGGCCCGCGCTCAACGCAAACACGCCCTTTGCACTTAACGTTACTGAGAAGAGTGCACGTGGGGATGGCCGGGTCGTTTGTTTGTTTTGGACGATGACAATGGACAGTTAGGGTGTCTTTCATAAGGTAAGATGCTTCCAATAACAAACACGGCGACCAGACCATGTCTATAGGGTCTAAGAATAAGGAATGTTTCCATGCGTAAAAAAAATACTTTCACAATAGAAAATGGATGTCTTGAAGCTTCCCAAAAAAGGATCCTTCCTTTGTGCCAGAAAGTTATTCTGCTGCTGTGGTCTCACTTTCTTTTATCAGTATTCTGATGAACGGGATAGACCAACTACCCCATCATAGTTTATATCATGGTAAAATCACAAAACATATCGGTCTATATGTGTTGTTGTTTGATGTTACTGTATGTAGAAACCAGTTACAGTTGTCAGATAACCAGTCAGCTGATTTGATTAATGGACGTTTGCATAGTCTCTGCAGGTGGCTTTCCCGAAGTCACTCGACCAGGCCCGGCTGGCTTACCCGAAGTCACTCGACCAGGCCCGGCTGAACAGGCTGTAGTTTGTATCGGCAGAAGTTCTTCAATACAAGGCGGTTTAACTATTTCTTTATTCGGATAAAGGAGTATAAAATAGTTTCCTTCCAAAGTGACAGGTTTTAATTTAAGATGCATGGTGTTTTAACCAAAGGTACATTTAATAAACAAACGGCTTTTGATAATGGAGAATATATCGTTATAGGGCTTACTGTAATTTCATTAATGGCATTTTGTTTAATTTTGTTTTCTTTAGTTCCCATCAAACGGGCCTGTAAAATCAACGAAAATATGGTTATTTTATTTGATAATTACTGTAGGAAGTATGCAGTGAAATAACGTATAGATAACGAGGGGTTAGTGTTCTGACTTTTACCCACTTCTCCAATTAACCCCAAAATAGAAAAACAGTGATTATTGCATCCAATTATAACGTTTAAATATGTATCCTAGTTAATCATCAACTGCAATGTCAAGGCCAAGAAGTGCATAGATTTACGCCAATTGATTTTATTAATAAAATAGGTTAAAAGATTCGTTTGATATGAATCAGTACATTTTTCCAAATGTATTATAGTCTAGCCAAATCATACATATTTACCTCACATTTTCATTCTCTATGCTTTAATAGAAATAAGCCCTTAGGTTTTTAAAATCTATTACATTGCAATGTCTGGTAAATTGTGATGTTATAATTTATATATACAATGGGGGCCAAAAGTTTGGAATTACTCATTCAAGGGTTTTTCTTTATTTGCACTATTTTTTACATTGTAGAATAAAAATGAAGACATCAAAACTATGACATAACACATATGGAATCATGTAGTAACCAAAAAAGTGTTTAACAATTCAAAATATATTTTATATTTGAGATTCTTCAAATAGCCACCTTTGCCTTGATGACAGCTTTGCACACTCTTGGCATTTTCTCAACCAGCTTCTCCTGGAATGCTTTTCCATCAGTCTTGAAGGAGTTCCCACAGACGCTGAGCACTTGTTGGCTTCTTTTCCTTCACTGCGGTCCGACTCATCCCAAACCATCTAAATTTGGTTGAGGTTGGAACCAAAAATCTCAAATTTGGACTCCAGACCAAAGGACAAATTTCCACCGGTCTAATGTCCATTGCTCGTGTTTCTTGGCCCAAGCAAGTCTCTTCTTATTATTGGTGTCCTTTAGTAGTGGTTTCTTTGCAGCAATTCGACCATGAAGGCCTGATTCACACAGTCTCCTCCGAACAGTTGATGTTGAGATGTGTCTGTTACTTGAACTCTGTGAAGCATTTATTTGGGGCTGATAACTCTAATGAACTTATCCTCTGCAGCAGAGGTATTTCTGGGTCTTCCATTCCTGTGGCAGTCTTCGTGAAGCTGGTTGAGAGAATGCCATGAGCGTGCAAAGCTGTCATCAAGGCAAAGGGTGTCTACTTTGAAGAATCTCAAATATAAAATACATTTTGATGTGTTATGTCATAGTTTTGATGTCTTCACTTTTATTCTACAATGTAACAAATAGTGCAAATAAAGAAAAACCCTTGAATTAGTAATATTCCACACTTTTGACCCCCAGTGTGACACAGACGCACACACTGACTGAATTTATCTATTTACATTATCCTGGAATGAGAAGGTGTGTCCAAACTTTTGACTGGTGAGTATGCAGGCCATGGAAGAACTGGGACATTTTCAGCTTTCAGGAATTGTGTACAGATCCTTGTGACATGGCCACCACCTCATGCTGTAACATGAGGTGATGGCTTCGGATGAATGGCACGACAATGGGCCTCAGTCTCTCATCAAGGTATCTCTGTGCATTCAAATTGCCATCGATAAAATGCTATTGTGTTCGTTGACCAGAGCTTATGCCTAACACATGTGACCAAACCCAAGGGCTGGTGTTGCGTTTATTTTGTTCGGACTTCTACACTAATTTGTACACATTTACATTTTCGTTAGGAATAAATATACTGCAATATAGACAAGTAGGCCTATTTTGATGAGCTATATGGCAAACTATGAAAATAGAATAAGTAGCAATAACTTTTCAGTATATATATATTATCTTTAGACTCCTTCTCAAATTTGCACTGACCATTTCTGCTGCCCAATAAAGATGCGCGTAAAAGTGTGCGGTGGCGTGTCACAGTGCAGTGCGGTGTGGTGCTCCCGCCTCCTGGTGTTGTTTGGACAGCGGAGCGGCGGTCTGGTCACTAATAGGACTAATAGTCCATTAGCCGCAGTGAGAGACGCTATCTCACTGATCCGTGAAGTCTATATCCGCCTGGCCCTCCCTGCCCTGCCCTGAGCCCACCGGCCAGACAGACACCCGACAGGCGCTCCAAAATAATGACGCGATAATCATTGTCAACAAGCAGCCTAGACTAGCCACGTAAATAGCTTCCATTCTCCGATAAGGTGAGCCTATTCAGGACAGGTGGAAACACATATAGCCTGTTTATATTAGGACTATGATTGAGGAAGAAATGTAATCGTCTGTTTACTTTCTCATATCATGGTAGACCTAAAAGCCGCAGGCACATATTAGTAGGCCCATAATAATAATAATAATAATAATAATAATAATAATAATAATAATAATAATAATAATACTAATAATAATAATAATAATACTAATAATAATAATAATAATAATAATAATACTAATAATAATAATAATAATAATAATAATAATAATAATAATAATAATAATAATAGTCATAGTACACAAAATACATTTTTCATACTTTTTTTCCCGAATGTCATCTGTAATTACTAACTTTCTTAGTAGTCTATATGTGCACTGAAAAGAGATGGGTTTGGCCATATAATAAGAAAAGCAGAATCCGGACTGAGCCATAAAGCTCTGTGACTGGGCCCCGCATGACAGAACCCTAAATACTGTAGGGTGACGCAACCCCTCTCTGTTTATATCCGCGCGCTGGGTGTTGTATAAATTGTGGCGTTGAATAGTTTACCTAATGGTACTTCTGTTTCTCCTATTCTGTCACAGAGCACGCCAGAGTGCGGTGACAAACGACCGACTTTTACCGGCAGAGGGATGCCTGATTTATGTGGGAAATTGAACGGGAATTAAACATTTATAGGATGCAAATAATTATCCGTAAAAACATTAGCTTTATTTGTACACAACGCAGGAAACAAGTTATTTTGACTAATGCGTCCTCTCCATCCTCAACTTTTTTTGAATTTGACTTCTAGGGGTTCAGATGACTTGATGGAGATTTAAGAAATAAACCAAATCCCTTGGGGATCGCGAGTTTATATAGACAACGGGTTCTCTTCAATGTAAGCCGAAATTCGATCACCACCGAGTTTAAAATCATTAACAATGAATGCGCCCCACTTCCGTTGTTATAATTAGAAGTAAAAACATGCCGTTACGTTTTAGCACTCTGATAAATCTGTGCTGCTTCTGATTTAAGTAGGAATGTCCCACCACGCGCTGTCGTTAGCCAACTATTTAGTGGTTCAGGAATTATGACAGCATATAGGCTCAAGTTGATAGGCTATAGGCTGCTACCCAGCGGTGACGTATGGCCTAAAATGTGTAATGAATGGTCCATTTAAAACGTTTTTAACGTCACTGCTGTCAGATTAATCTTATCATAACGGCTTAATTTCCCTAGGGCATCCAAGTGCCCGGTGAAAGCCTTTACGATGAATAATATTACAGATAATTCTGGAACATGATGATTTCTCGCGCTGCTCTCTCTCTCTCTCTCTCTGTGTGTGTGTGTGTGTGTGTGTGTGTGTGTGTGTGTGTGTGTGTGTGTGTGAGAGTTAGAGTGTGAGTGAAGGACAGTCTGTATATAAACTCCACGGCATTAGTGCCTAAAGGGGAAGATCGCTCCATCACAGCTCGAGACAGCCGGATTCCCCCTCCTACCATTAGCGCGCGAGAGCCTCGCTGTTATCAGCTCTCTATCTAGTAAACAGTTCCTCCTGGCTGCCGCTCAGTGGTGGCCAAGGCTCTCTGTTTTACAACCTGCAGCGGATCTTACCATTAATTATGTCCCAGGCTTGGAGCCGGGGGCTAGAGGCTGGGCCCTCCTCTGGATCCCCCCTGGTCTGAGCGCCTCACCTCGGACATGAGGAGGAGAGTGAGTCGGAGGAGACCGCTGGCCCTGGCGGCTAGGCTATCTGTGGGTGTCAGAAGAGGACAGGGGAGAGGGGGGAGAGATGACACACACGCACACACTGACTGAATCGATCTATTCAAATTATCAAGGTTTTTATCTGACATCTTAAGCAAGACAAGTCCATTTAGGATCCTCGAGAAAAGCGTATATTCTATCAATTTCTCTCCTCCCGTTGCATTCCATAAGGAGACGAGAGACAGGCAGAGGCCACGGTTTAGTGTCTAAAAACCTCAATTCTCCCCCCTCCCCTGATATGTTCATTTGTTCAGGTGTCGTAAAAGTTCCACTCACACGACCTCTATCTTCTGCCACATGATAAATGAACTTTAAATGTGAGAGTGTATATAGCCTATGGTTTCTCCACATTTCTACGACAGATTGTTTGTCCATGTTTTATGGCTTTGGGGGCAGGCGTGAGCTTTTGGCCTGTAGGCCTATGGGTTTCCTTGGCCTCTGAAGAAAACTCCAACTAATTACATGTTTTAGTAACGTTACATTGCTATTCTGCATGTTGATCTATGATGAGCCCACTGGGCACACATCGGTTGAATCAACGTTGTTTCCACGTAATTTCAATGAAATTACGTTGAACCAACGTGGAATATATGTTGAATTGACTTCGGCGCTCAGTAGGAAGCAGCTCGTGGTGCTTTCAATACATTTGGGAACGCGGATGCCCGAGTTTGCCATTTGGAATTCTGAGTTGGAGGACCTTTCAAAACAATTTTTCCAGTCGGAGCTCGTTTTCTTCCAAGTTCCCAGTTGTCTTGAACTCACTGAAGTTGGAGATTTCCGGTTGTTTTGAATGCAACATCATCTGTTTTACGCGATACATCTTGTGTGTTAGCCTATGTATGACCCATGTCGTTCGTTATTTTTGAATTTTGCAAAACAACGTTTGGAAGATTTGTCATAACAGCATAAGTTACATGTTATGATAAAATATGCTTTATTGACACCAATGATTTGACGTGGATCAGATGCGCCTGCGTCTTGGGAGAGCAACCTGATTAAAATCAACATCCTCGACGTTGTAATCTAAATTGAAGATTTGGACAACATATGTGACATTAAAGACTACAACATGTTGTATTCTCCTTTGGCCGTGCGTGTGGTTTAAAAATGCAGATCAACTAGGCTATGGGCTTGCTTAAAACAACACTTCTCCAACATTTCAGAACAGCCTCAATTCGTCGGGTCATGGACTCTAGAAGGTGTCGAAAGCGTTCCACAGGCCCATGTTGACTCCAATGCTTCCCACAGCTGTGTCATGTTGGCTGGATGTCCTTTGGGTGGCGGGCCATTCTTGATACACAAGGGAAACTGTTTAGAGTGAAAAACTCAGCTGCGTTGTAGTTCTTGACACACACAAACCGGTGCGCCTGGCACCTACTACCATACCCCGTTCAAAGGCACTTAAATATGTTGTCTTGCTCATTCACCCTCTGAATGCACACATACACAATCCATATCTCTATTGTATCAAGGCTTAAAAAGCATTCTTTAACCTGTCTCCTCCCCTTCATCTACACTCATTTGAAGTGGATTTCACAGGTTACATCAATAAGGGATCACAGCTTTCACAGGACAGTCTGTGTCATGGAAAGAGCAGGTATGTTTTATACACTCAGTGTATTATTGAGCACTACTTGGCTTATAGGCCAATCAATGGCCATTTTACGCACGCAAGGAAGGAGCACTCGGTTCCAGATAACTGCGCGTCCCTGAGCCTACATGCACGCTCATCCACCTTGACCGTCTATTTACCCCCCTCGAAGATGGAGTGCTGGTCTGACAATGAACATCGCGTGCCGCTGCCATGCAGTCCCTGAACGGGTCCCCGTGTTTACCGAGAGGAAGGGCCTGTTTCCGGTAGCTAACAAAACACAGGCTCCACAGCACCATTGCTGCAGCGAGGCGGGTAGGGCCGGGCCGGACCGGGGGAGAGCAGAGCCGGACGGACACGACCAATAGATCACCCTCAGCCGCGACCCCGGGTAGGACAGGAGTTCAGCCCCGGGGAAGCCTTGGACAAGCCGGGTCAAGGGCCCCACTGCTGCTAGGAGGAGTTTGTCATCCTAACGAGGGAAGTCTGAGAGCCCCGGCAAGACAGCTGTGTTTTTCACAGGCCAGGTTTCTCGCTCATCTCTTAAATGGGTCATGGCATATACTCTTACAGTTAGTCTTATATGGGTTTATAGGCCTGCTAATAGGCTACTGCCTCTCAGTTTTAACATCATAACATTGTGGATAATCTGGCCAAATTATGTGTTTGTG